>CATIWJ010253474.1:0-10380 GCA_949640765.1 Croton laevigatus | reverse complement strand
TTAAACTACAGTAATCATACTTTATAACTAACCTAAACCTACTTTAATCTACCAAACCCAACTCATCAAACTATTAACACCAAACTTCAACCTAAGCATGCTGTTTGAAATGTAAAGAATTCAAAAAGACGGAGGTAGTAGTTTCCAATAATCAGCAAACGTATTTTATAATATTAAAATTCTGTTCAAGGCCAGGCCTACTGTTTCTTATCCTTTTTCACATCAAACTTTTCCTTCATTATAATTAATTAATTAACAACCAGCGTTTTCCATGATAAGATAATTAGATTAAGTACTAATTATTAAAGTTGTTAAGAAATCACTCAATTAAAATTAAGAGGCAGATATTTAAGACCATGTCCAAGTTTCTCAAGTTCAACAAACTTGAACCAAGGACGTGACAACAACCACTGTATAATTCTATTCCATTGCCAGATTAGCCTCTTTTTTTTCCCCTAGAATAAATATATATACTTCAATATTTCTTGTCTCTTCTCAAGCAATCATCAGTTTAATTTCCATACAAATGGGTTGGCAGAATTTGGAAAACAAAGCTAAACAACTTTTTTCAATCTGCACCATATCTCTTCTTAGCATCTTACTTCCTCTCTGTTTTCTTCTTCTTGCAAGACTCTCTTGTTACAACTTCGCATTAGACGTCGTGGCATCACCGGATCCTGCACAGTCACCTGTCAATGATTCTTCTTTTATTTTCTCTCTATTCCTGTACGGAAACCCAGCAATTCTTTACTGTCTCGTTTCACTTTTCAGCATTGCCACTCTTCTTCACGCCTTGAAAGGTAAATCCGCAATTTTAACCGTGTCACGCAGTGAATTTCACCGCCCGCGTTTGTACACGGCTTGGATTTTACTGTGTACGGTACAAGTATTTGTAGGGTTAGGTATAGAAGGAAGCATAAAAGCTGGAATTGATGGGTACAGTTTTGGTACATGGAGAGGTAATTTGTTAAGCAGAGCAGTTTTTTTCTTGGGGTTGCATGAGACAATGCTTTATTGGTGCAGAACGGTGGTTAAACCGGTGGCGGATGATACAATATTTGGTGTGGCAAAGGAAGAGAAGTGGGTCCATAGGGTGGCACTGGCGGCGAGTTTTGGTGGGTTGTGGTTGTGGAGGTTGAGAGATGAGGTGGAATCGTTGGTTATAGTGGCGGAGGTGAAGAAAGAGATGTTGGTGGGAATAGGTACGAGTGATATGGTTGGTTGGTGGCTTTATTACGTTACTGTGACCGTTGGTATGGTAAGAATATTAAAAGGGGTAATGTGGATTTCCATGGTTTTGCTTTGTGGGAGGAGGGTCAGCATAATTTCTTATGAAGAGCCATTTGGAAATGAAGACAAAGTCTAAGAGAATCGAATCGAATCCTTTTTTCTGTCCCGTAAGTTATCTTTTTTTTTTTTTTTTAATTTTGGTCAATCCCCAACAAAACAATATTATTTTTTCTATACTTTCCTTATTGTAATTAAAATTAACTTGTAAAAATAATATTGTATTATTTTCTCCTAGAAAGAAAAAAAAAATTGTTGTACTACCTCAATTTCAATGAAATAGAAACTTTTATGCACTAAAATGATCCAATAAAATAGAGAAAGTCGATATTTTATTAGTTTGTTTGAAAATACAAGAGACCATTAATATACCGGATAAATAAAGTGGTTACGTATTAGAGAGTAGCTCTCCTAAACATTAAATTAGTATTAACAGTATGAATGATATAAATCGAATTCGGGACGTCTACATTTTACCATTTCCATGAAAAATAAGATTAGGACTCAAACTATTTTCATTGGCTAAAGTTTTTTTATTAGTTGTCACCGATTTAGTTAACTTTGGAAGGCAACAATCCATTTCATTTGAAAGATATATTTTCATTATATTTTTTCAGAATAAAATGGAAGAAAAAAAGGAATATTACCAGGATATGCAAATATCATGAGGGGTGTACATCCGTCAGGTTTGAGTTAACTCGAACCGAATCCGGCCAACCTAAATTCGAAAATATTCATATTTACCACATCGAACCGATCTTTTATATGTTTCGGGTCCCAACTTGAATAGCTCGAAAATTTTAGAGCCCGACTTTATTAAAATAAACATACCATTAAAATGTGCATCGGTCAGGTTCATGTTAAACCGGACCGAACCGAACCAACCCGAACCTAAAAAAACCACATTTCTCCCAACCGCCCCCGACTCTAATAACATGTATAACCCTACCCAATCACTTCAGATCGGTTCGGGTAGGGTTATTCGAGTCGGTCCTCTTTTTGCACACCCCTAATCATGAATAAATAGAGTAAAAGATTTGTTTCAGTAATTGAAATTGATTGGGTTGTTACTTATAGGCATTGTTGTTAGGAAGTGAAAAAATTGCAATTTTAAAAAGAAATGGTGGTGAGTAGAGGTGATGGTTTTGTTTTACTTTATATCTTATCTTGGTAATGGTTTTATTTAGCTTATGAAGACTAACTTTGAGCAAGTCCACTTTTTAATTTGTTCAAAGTTAAAAATCCCCTTAATTTTATTTTAGTAATTAGTCGACTATTCCTACCAATCACGATAAACATTGTGTAGTTCAGCTGATTGATAGGTTTGATAGTTTTTTTTTTCTATTCTATGGATGTGATCTAAGTGTTTGCTAATATAATATATCAAATAACTATTTGAGATTTAAATCAGCTTTTGTCGGCTGGCCCATTACAATTTAACACTCCTAAACTTAACAGTGTTGCAATGGAGAGTTCTTGTATTCAAATTTTTTTAAAAAGTATGTTGGATTATATGTATTGTGTAACACCCTTTAAATCTAACCATAAATAGTCGAGCTAAGAGATACTATATATTAAATATGAACTTGGTACAGAACATCTCTTTTATTAAAATACTTAAATATTACAACTCTAAACATATTTAAATTGTTCCTTATACAAATTTAAAATAATATAGTACATACCAAACTAGAAGTCCTTATTTTACATATGGGGAAAATACCCGTTGGCTTCTTGATACGCTGGCCGGCTGTTAACGAACTATCGAACTCTATTGATTTTATTGCTCCTCGCCAAAATCTACGAGTTAAAATACTTAACTCGCTGAGTAAACTTTGTCCAGTAAATACTTTAATTTTGAATAATAGAAATATTTAAACAGATATGTAAAAACTTAAATTCACATAATAAATATTTAAACGTCATCATAAAAGGCAAATAAACAATTAATTAAATAAATCTTGCATCAAAATTTAATTAAAATAATTCATTGTTTAATTAACTCTATCAGATACTTAGACAAACCTACCTAAACCCAATGAATCACTCGTTGGCATGAATCACCCGAAGGCATGAATAACAGTCGTCACTGTAAATCAATTACAACGGCCATCGCCGTAACAAATCAATGGCCATAAATAAATCACCGAAAATGATTGATCAACCCTACATTTATTCAGTTTAACTAAATTTCAGTAGAGCTCAAAATAGTCTTTTTGAATACCACACTTTTAGTCATAAATGCTTTTTATAATTCCCATCTCAATTCAAATGTTTTAAATATAACTATTTTCTTCAAAACTTATACTTGTAGAAATTTTATTTTGTATTTGTTCAAAACTTTAAATAGTAAAATTATTTATTTCTAGAGTTGACTTTAAATCATGATTCCTCAAAAATTCAAACATTTAATTTAATAATTCTTTATGATAAAATTTGTCTAAGTTATTCTACGTACTTTGAATTTTTCTAAAATAAGCTTAGATACTTATATATATATATATATATATATATACACACACACACACTTCCCAAAAATATTTATTTTTGGTACTTAAAATAATAATAAAAATTAACTTAAATAGTTAGAAAGTAAATTTAATATAATATTGTAATATTAAAATAGTTATTAGGTAAATTAAATTGAACTTATAAAATAAATAAATATTAAATTAAGCAATATTGAAATATTCATACTTAAAAAAAATTAAAATAAATGAGCAATATAAAAATTAAGGTAAGAATTAAAATGAATACTCCGCAAAATGTATAGGTATATATAGAAAAGTAAATAATTAGTAAATTAAATTAAACTCGTAAAATAAATAAAATAAATAAATATTAAATTATTTAAAGAAATTAAAATAAATGAGCAATTATTAAAGTAAAAATTAATACCCACAAAATATATGAGTATATAGAAAAGTAATAAAATTAAAGAATTTATAAGTAAAGGAAAATAAATAAATAAATAAATAAACAAATAAATAAATCTCTTCAAATTAAATGGGTCCTTAATATTGAAATAATAATAAAATATTAAAGGTAATAAAACTCTACTATTAAGATGGGTATTTAATATATAATATTATTAAAGTAATAAAATTCCCACAATTTTAATGGGTGTTTAGTAAAGAAATAAAAAAATAATAATAATAGTATATAAAGATATAAATAAACTTAAAGAAAATAAATGAACTTGAAATAACAAATTTAAATAATAACAAACTCAAATAATGAACTTAAAATAAATGAAGAATAATTTGAAAGTATTTTATTCAAAGTTAAAGTATCAAACTTTTTTCCACCTTGGTTATTCTTATTTTTTTACTTTTGGGTTTGATTCTCCTTTCTTATGACAAATACCCAAAATTTATATTTTCTTTCAATTCTAAGGACCTCTCTAAACTTATTTGCACCCTAATAAATCTTCGAGGGTTGGGAGTCTATTTATAGGCTTCAAAATAGTACTCAAATTAATTTTAGACCATAATTTATGAAAAATATCCTTAACTATTTATATCCTACTCATCAAATCTTATCTTTCACTTTGAATTTCTATTGGTGGAGGACTAGATTCTTATTTAATATTATATTTAGAAGTTTCTACCAATTATTGATGATTTTTACCATTTTACGGTGGTAAAATCAATTTACCGATTTTTACCCGACATGGGTAAAAATTCACAAATCTTCATATCCTATCAATATTAGACTCAAATCGATCGTTTCGATGTTTAGATTCCAAATTTTGATATTCTAAGACTAAATTCCGAGTCGAAAATTTTTCGAATGTCAAAATGACCAAAATGCACTCGGAATCGAAAATTCCAATATTATACTTGAAATGTCCGTTTCTTCATCCTGATTATTGTTAGGATATTTAACTTATTTAATTTTCTCAAAATAAATTTTTATTAAATTTATAAAAAATACTTACAAAATATTACTAAGTGGAAAAATGAGCTGTGACATATTGAGTGTTGAAATAAAAAAATAGTGAGTCACAGTTTACAAAGTATGACTATAAATTTAATGATAGAAATTATTTTGTTCAATACACATGAACCAATAGACGATTTAGGAAAAATAAAAAAAAAAATCGAAAATTCTCAATTTCAAACTCATGATTGTAGTTTGTTTTCTCAATGTGGCTTGACCTTGTTTAATAAGTGAGTCAAGCTTGAACTCTATTCATGGACTCGTAAATTTATTTGTGAATAGACTCGTCTAAGTATTCTCGAATATATTCACGAGTCTCATTTCGAATAAGCTCGTGAATTGACTCATTTATATTATTTGTGAATATGTTCAGAAACTAATTTTTTTTACTTATTTCAAAATAACGTCAATTTACAAAAATGGGCCAAACAAGCTTACGAACTGAGTATTGAACGAGTTTTCGAGCCGAGTTTCAAATGACCTCACAAGCCAAATTTCTAACAAGATTTCGAGTCGAGTTTGAATGTTATGAGTTGAGCTTGAACAAGTGCAAATTGAATTTCAACCCATAAAAGCCTTAAAATAAGTCAAGCTCGAGCATAACACTTTCAATTAAGGCAAAGTGAGTGTTGAAAATTAGCCGCCCTATTGTCTTACTTATCAAGTTACTACTAAAATTTAAAGATGGATAAGGAGTATATGGAGAAATTTTAAATTTACACGCAATATTCTAAAATAATTTATTACATAAATAAAATTATGAGTGGTTATACACTTTTATCTCTTAAATAAGATGTTCAGAATTCAATTCTTTTGAAAGAAAAAAATATTTGCTGGGATGACTTAATATTACCCTGTAAATAAATAAAAACAGTAAAGAATTTTTCTTTATCAACAGGCGGTTGCTTCAACATGCCACTTGAAGGTAGAAAGTGGAAAACAGCCGGGTCGCTTTCAACTTCGCACTTCAAGGTAGAAACTGTCAAATTAGATTTCTTTTTTTCTCCTTTTTGAATTTATTTATGTTAATATATTTTTGTTTAAAATATCTATAAATATTAAAATATAATATTATTAGTCTTTTTAGCCTTTGTATGGATCTTATTGTTCATATCAACGCAGTGAAAATAATAGTAAACTTCATCGAAATTATAATCATTTGAGGAACAAATTAGTTAGTGGAGAAGTGAAGATGTTTCAGTTATAATTTGAGTTCATTTACAATTTTCATTACTCCTAATGGTGCTTAAATGGTAGAAACAGTGGAAGAGTAATTTACAAATTTCAGGTCTTTTCATCTTCGTTTTTTAACATGAATATGTACACAAATCTTTGGTTTATCAAAACAGATTTCTAAAATCAAAACCCAGCTTGTTTTATTCTTTCTGTACTCATTATTGTTACTGGCTAAAGATTTTAGTTTGTTCCTGAGGCATGACATTAGATTCATTGTTTATTTTCTTCAGTTTGTCTAATCTTGTTTGGCCGAACTTTAATTAATATAATTTTATAAAAGATCACAGGTGTAATTTTGTCATCATCTTCATTTGTAATTTTGTCTATGTTTCAACGATATTGACACCTGCAATATATATTCTATTACTAATAGTGGTTAATCCAAGCAGGCCGCGATGGCTACTTTCAAATGTCACTATCAGTCACAATATTAGCCTTTTATTTTTTTTCCGTTCACATACTTCGGACTTATCTATGATTAATGTGATGAACCAAGAAAGCATAACAATTTCTACCTGTGTTTATGTTAATTAGTCACCATATTGTCTCACCTGTGCGTGAATTTGCTGATTGATCGGCTTCTTTTTATCAGATGGCAAATGCTTTATACTCTTTCTCTCCACTCGATTTAAGTGGAATCCAAGGTGATTTTAGTCCCCTTGAAGATTATCAAATGAAGGACAAGCAAAACCCTTTCTTTTCAATGGAAGAATTGGGTCAGGTTTATCCTTTATGTACCCAATATGGTGCTTATCAGGATAACGATTTGAATTTCTTTAAAGATCAGCCGCAGCAGCAGCTCCTGTCGCATCCGGCAACACCGGGTCCAAGATCAAATTGTTTGACATTGGATGAATGTTTTCATTCTTGTTTCCCTGCTCCAGCACAGCCAATGCAAGAAGTGAAGAAGTCCGAGAACATCGCAAAATCCAGTCATCCATTTGCTCTGTCCTCACCTTTGGAGCTTCTCAGCAATTATGCAAGTGGTATCAAGAAAATGAATCAGAACCAGAGCCAATCTAGCAATACAAGTAGCCAAAATCTTGTAGGTGATCAGAAAAAATTATCAACCGAGGAGATTATAAGAGTAGCTGGAACAAGGTATATACAATTTTCTGATCAAAGATATGATGATTTTTCTTTGCTTATGCACCCTTTTGGCTATGCACTCTCTGGCCTATCTGAAGAACAAACTAGGGATGTTGAACTGGTTCATCTTCTTCTTGCTGCTGCTGAGAAAGTTCGGTACCAACAGTTTGATCGCGCAAACAGATTGCTTTCACGCTGCGAGTGGATTGCATCTGATCGAGCTAATCCAGTTCAGAGAGTTGTATATTGCTTCGCAGAAGCTCTTCGAGAGAGGATTGATAAGGCAACAGGAAGATTCACGCCAAAGGATACAGGTGGTAATACATGTGGTGGTTTCACAACAAGTGTCAATTTGGCTTGCCTTTATTTTCACCAAAATGTTCCTTTTAATCAAATTGCACAGCTCACATCAATCCAAGCCATAATCGAAAATGTTGGAACAGCGAAAAAACTCCATGTGATTGACTTGCAGATTCAAAGTGGTGTTCAGTGGACGGCCATGATGCAAGCTCTAGCAGAGCGTGAAAGGCGCCCTCTTGAACATCTCAAGGTAACAGCTTTGTGCTTACCAGACAAACTTAAGATGACAGAAAGGACTGGTGGGAGGTTAGAAAATTTTGCCAAATCTATGAATCTTCCTTTCACATTCAAGTTAGTTAAAGTGTCAAGCATGAATGAAATCAAGGAAGAACTATTTGAAATCGTAGCCGATGAATCCCTTGTTGTTGTTTCTAATACATTTCTAAGGTCATTGATCTCCACCCCTGATTCCTTAGAAAATTTAATGAGAGTAATTAAAAATCTAAATCCATCACTGATGCTTGTTTCTGAAGTGGAAGCAAACCACAATTCACCCATATTTGTGAATCGCTTCATTGAAGCATTATTCTTCTTTAGTACCTATTTTGATTGTATTGAGACCTGCATGGATAAGAACCCTGAGCACAGATCCACCATTGAAGCAATGTTCTCTAATGGAATAAACCAAATTTTGAGAATCGACGACCGCGAAAGATCAACTAGAAATGTAAAGATTGATGTTTGGAGAGCATTTTTTACAAGATTTAGAATGGTAGAAGTAGGATTTAGTGAGTCATCTCTGTACCAAGCTAGTTTGGTTCCAAAGAGATTCTCAAGTGGGAGTTCAGTTAGTCTTGATAAAAATGGAAAGTGTTTGATTGTTGGCTGGAAAGGAACGCCATTGCATTCCCTTTCAGCTTGGAAGTTCTCTAGAGAAAGATTAGGGAGGTTCTTTGCTAATTATAGATTCTCAACATAAGCCTGTATACACTTATCAGCTCTTCTTTTGTTTGTGCTGTTAGAAAGCTTAATTCCATGTGTTGTTCAACTGAATATAATAAGGGTGTCCATTTTTTGAAATGGGATCAATAAGATATTCCTTTATTTCAGTTACATGACCAAGTTAGTTAATCATATATGTGAACACATCAAGATTTTAGTAATGGAATAAATTTAGCAAATAAACAAACAACAAACACTTAAAGCATACACTTATTGGGATTGACTGATAGACAGTACAGTAGGGAGGCAGCAGTACTTTTTGTGCCACCAGTATCTATAATTTTCTCAAGGAATGTGAAAATTATAAAATGAATAGTTATTATATTGAAGGATAATTTTTTGAAAAATACAAGTTTTCTAAATCAAAATAATTGTATATACGTATTTAGTATTTAATATAAAAAAATGACAATATTAAAAAGAAAATTGACAAAACACACTATTTATTACTTTTATCCAGATCAAGTGTAAATATCCCTTGATCAATATAAGAATAAATGAAAATCATATGTGATTTAAATTTTTGAATGGAGCAGTTACTAAATCAATTTTTTAAGACACATTAACGACTAAATATAATGATTATTATCATTATTATACCCAAAAAAAATTCCTGACATGTCTGTAACGCAGTTTTACATTTACTATTTATATATTAAATTGAAAAATTTCACCAATCTCTCAAAATAAGATTGGCCTTTTTCATGATTTTCATGATTGTTGGCTGTAATCATGATTAATTCTACTTTGCTATGATTGAAGAAAACACTATACAAAAGGGTTTTGCCCCCAAGCAAAATCATAAAACAACCACCCCGGGAAAAAGAGCCCGGACATTTTTCTACAATGATTCATGCTATATTTTTCAGCTTTGTAGCCACCAGTGTGGTGGTTGCCGCAGATTATAAGTCTTATATCCGTGTTTCTCCACTGCCACAGGAGCACCACGTAGTGCATCCGCGTTATAAGTTTATTCCTCTACGAAAATATGTATACCACCCATTATAGGCCGAAACCATTCTCGTGCCCCTGAACTATACAACCTTTTTATATAAGGCCCCTCGGTTAACTAATCACAATATAAGATCCTTAAACTTTATGCGTGTTACACACGAGGCCCTTCTGTCAGTCATCTAACAGAGCGTGTTCTACATAGTCACAGAGAGCGCGTTAGACCCTTATTAAACTTGAAACTACGTCGTTTTGAAATGGTTCAGAAAAAAAATAAAATATAAGGATCATTTTGAAATTTGTAGTAATAATAATAATAATAAACATAAACTGAATTCTCTTTCTTCTCTACCACCCATTTTTTCTTCTCTCTTTTCCGTTCATCCATGGCCGCCACCGCCACCATAAATCACACTCCACAGTCCGTTCTCTGTTCTAAACTCACAAAAAGCTCCTTTCTTCATCCCTTTGCTCACCATGTCCAACTATTCAGTCCCTTATCTGAATTCTCAATTTGAATGCGATTAACAACATTTACACCTCTCTTCTTTAATCCACCAATTACCTTTTCTG
>CATIWJ010253453.1:0-12202 GCA_949640765.1 Croton laevigatus | reverse complement strand
GAACCTTTTGCTGAATTTTAATACAAGATTATTCTTCAAGAATATTCAATTGCTTTTCTTAGATTTAGGGTGGATTCTCTAATTATTGGATTGCATCACGAATTCAGATCTACTTATCAACTACGTTGTGGCGTTCTTCTGACTTCGTTCCTCAAATCCTTCGATCATTAGCGTTCTTGCTTTGTTAAGCAACGGGTGTTATAGGGGGTGGATTTTCCTTCGTTATTAGATTCGTATCACTTAGAGTTTAAGAAAGAAAAGTGGATGTTAAATGTATTAGGCTATGAATATAGAGTTGGGTTAGAATAGTTATTGGGCCTTTAAGAAAATAAGTTGATAATAGAAAAATGTGGATGGGTTGAATTGGGCTAAGCCTAATTAATTAAGTTTAAGATAGTGAACCCAAAACAAAAACAAAATATCTTCCTTTAACACTAAAAAAGCCTAGAATCTTCTACCATTTTCCTCCCTTCCACCCGCCACCTCTCTTCTCTCTTCTCTCTTCTCCTTCTTTATTTTCTTCCACTAACTCCTAACATCTCCATCACCTTTCATCAAGCTCCTTCATCCTCTTTGTTAGAATTAATTAATTGATTAAGTATTAATTAATTATATATATATATATATATATATATATATATATATATATATCCGGCCATGACTTTTGGATCATGGGTGGACCCAATAGTGATGGGTTGTTGGATTAACCCAAATAACCCATCACGTATATAAGCATCCCTAATAAAGAATCAGGGATGCGTAAGAAATAGAGAACGTAAGTTCTTTCGCGTTCTTTCATCTCCGCAGCAGTTTCTCCAAAAACACCTTCCAATCTCTTCCTCTGTAGCTCTTAGATTGTGAAAACTGTGCTACAGGATTTAATATTTTATAGACGGCCTAGCACACGTGATCCATCCATCACTTCGCTTCCGCACGTGGGAATACGTTCATCAATTTTGAGGTATTTATCTATTCCCAACTGATTTATTTATATTTGTTATAGATTAAATCCTTTAATGATCAAGCATGGAGATAGATTATTATTATTGAATTTTCAATTGAGAGGTTATTTTACTTCTTTGTTCTTCTTAGAACTATGGGGTGCTTCAAGATTTTCTTGAGGCATCCTAGCAATCAAGTTAGCAACAGATGCAAATTTGATCTTTGATTTTTAGGTTGTCTATTGCATAGATAATAGAAGGTCTAAACACAACAAGCGAGAATTGCAATCCAAAATTCTATTCGAAAAGGGTAAATGTCTTAAAGGTTCGATTTCAAGCTTGTCTTTTGCAAGGATAGAGGAAGGTTTTGCGACGATCACAACAAGGTTGTTATCATTTGATATCAAAGCTTTGGTTTGGTGTTCTCAATTGCTATTTATCCATCTTTTGTCGTTTTCTTCTTTCCTCTTTTAAAAAAAATGAATTGTTATCATTTAGTGTCAGAGCTTAGGTTTGTTGTTTTCAATTGATATCTATCCATCATTTTCCTCCTTTTCCCTTCAAAAAAGCCAAATCTTCACTTCAAGGTAGTGTCTAATTCATTTTTAATTTATTTTCTTCATTTTAATTTTGTTTTTATTTCAATAGTTTATATCTGATCTCTTAGGTTATTCTTAAAAAAATGAAAAGAAAAAGTGTGAAAATCCTATTACTGTTTCTTTGTTCATTCTAGTTTAGTTTTCTCTCAGTATTTCGGACCTGATATGTTAGGAATATTAATAAAAAAAAGGTGAAAATCCAATTGCTCAAAGAGGAATCTAGGCAATCCCATATCTTAGGCGCTGATTTTTGGTTTGTGAGAAGAATCAAAGGCTTGGACAATTTAGAATTTCTTTTTTGTGCCTTAAGATCAAAATTCCTCCATTTGAAGATTTGAGGACAAATCTTTTTTCAAGAGGGAGGGAATTATATACATGGACTGGAGTGATACACATGGACTAAAGCTAAGACATGATCAAGGAATGAGCAAGGAGCTTAGGAATGGATTTAAAGAGATAGAACTCGCGAAAGCCATACCAACGTTTAATGATCCTTTGACATTACCAAGTGGTCCGATGACAAGGCTAAGAGAGATAAGAGATTCAAGGAAGCCCTACAAGTTCTTATCCGAAGCATGCTTAATAATTTGGAGAGAGATGAACCAGCAGGGGTGTCAAACAGGTTGGGTTGTGTCGGATTCATATTCATGTCGAGCCCTAACCTGATCTACTTAAATTTCAGGTTGGGTTCGAGTCGACCCACTATTTTTAGGTCGGGCTCGTGTCGTGTTAGCAAGTCGGATCAACTTTTGACACCCCTAGCTGATCGAAAATCTCTTTCTTTCTCTCTTTTTTCTTTATTCTGTTTTCTTTCTCTTTTTAATAATAAAATAATAATAATAATACTTTACTTTCGCTAATAATAATAATAATAGTGGTAGTAGTAGTAGTACTTTACATTCTCTAATAATAATAATAATATTATTATTATTATTATTATTATTATTATGAACAGTAAACAGGTTAAACATGTCAGTTTTCGGGTTGAAATTTTCAACCCTAACATGATCTGTTTAAATTTCAGGTCGGGTTCGTGTTGACCCATTTAATTAAACAGGTCAAAAATCTCAACCCTAACCCGCTAATTTAAGGTTAGGTTCGTGTTGGGTTAGCAGATTGGATCAGCTTTTGACACCCCTATGAACCAGAGCCTATGCTAGGTCAAATTCAAGTGAAGTTGGCGGCCCGATATGTAATCAAGCATGGAGATAGATTATTATTATTGAATTTTCAATTGAGAGGTTATTTTACCTTTTTGTTCTTCCTAGAACTATGGGGTGTTTCAAGATTTTCTTGAGGCATCATATCAATCAAGTTAGCAACAGAGGCTGATTTAATCTTTAATGTTTAGTTTGTCTATTGCATAGATAATAGAAGGTCTAAACACAATAAGTGAGAAATTGCAATTTGAAATTTTTTTCGAAAAGGGTAAAAGATCTTGAAGGTTCGATTTCAAAGTTGTCTTCTATAGGAAGGTCTTAAAGGTTCGATCATAAGGTTGTCTTCTACAGGAATAGAAGAAGGTCTTGTGAAAATCACAACAAGGTTATCTTCTATAAGGATAGAGGAAGGTCTTGTGATGATCATAACAATGTTGCTATCAATGGGTTGGCCTGATTAACCGAAAAAAATCTTAGGGTTAGGTTCATATTTTTCTGGCTCATTTAAATTGAACTGAAAATAGCTCGAAACCTGTTAGGGCTAGCACATTCAACTTACATGATTAAATCTAAGATTTTATTAGAAAGTTGGAAAAAATGCAATGTTGGCATGATCAGCACTGATAACTTCTATTACTAATTTTTTGGCCTTAGAAAGTTGGATTAATTTATGAATATTTAGTGCAAATGGAAGTGTATATTTTCTTATGCGCGCATAAGTTTTTTAATTTATCAATTTTTAGTTCAACGTTTTTTATGAATGTTTTAGCTATGCTTTAGTGTAAACTTTTTACTACATATGAATGTTTTAATTCAAACTTTCTTTGGATTTTTTAGTGCATGTTTTAAGTTATGAATAATTTAGTGTAGATTGCTATACTTTTTTTTTTCAAATGTAAGAAAAATATAAAAAGTTAAGTCTATAAAACATGCTTTATCCAATTTAAAATTTGACTTGTTGTCTTATCAGTTAAAAATAGCTTGTAAGGACCATACTTAATCCAAAATTTTATGTGTTTTGACTTGTAACCAATAGTGGCATGCTTAAACCGAGGCCCGATAGGGTTATGATTAGGTCCATAATATTGTCGGCCCGTTTAAATTAAACTGAAAATAGACCAAACCATTTAACCCGAAGCCCATCAGGGCCAGCCCGAAACCATTACGGCTAGCCCTTTTAACATCTCTATTAAGAATGGGGGAAATTTTTGAATGAACCCATTATTTTAGGTAAATAAAACCATATTAGTCATTATTATAGTAATTATGGGAATTATAAAAAACTCATTATTTTAAGCCATAATTTTATACTTTGTCAAAAAAAAAAAGCCCATAATCTTAGACAATTAATATAATTTTAGACAATATTAATGGTGAAATAAAATTAGCATAATTATAAGATAATTTATAATATAAAAAATTAAAATTCTTGTTTAGGTTAAAATGATAAGAAAACTATGTTATATTATATTAGTATAATTAATATAATAGTTTTAATATTAAAAATAGAACTTATTTTTCTAATTCAATAAAATCTATTGTAATTCATTACCAAACATAATAAACTTTGCCTTTTTATGAGAATTAAAATTTTCATTCTATATTTTTAAAGCCAAATAAAAAAGATTAAATATGAGAATTGAAAATATAATTTATTAAAAAAATAAGTAAAACAAATTTCTATATCATCTTTTGTCTTTACATAATAATTGAGCATTAAATTTCTATATTATATATTAAAACAAATTTAAATTGAAAATAGACTATGAAAAGTGATTAAATTTGAATTAAAACAATAATAATATCTTTAAAAGTGCAAATTAGAAATTGACTTTGCAATGTGTATCTGAGAAATATTATATTTCCATAATATGACTTATTAAAATTATAGGAAAGTAATTTTAAAGATAAAAATCCTATGAATAATTATAAGAATGATAGATTGACTGAAAGTTTAAGGAATAATAATAATAATAATTTATTACTACCTATGTTTCAATTTTGATGAGACTTTAGGGCAAATCGTTATTCTAGAATAAGTGAGATTTTTGGTATTTTTGGTTGAAGTAGGACGATTTTGCCCTTTATCTTGTAGTGGATGTAATTTGCTTTTAGTTCATGTGGGTCCACTTTTATAATGAGTGGATGTGAGTTGATTACTTTTTGGGGTAGAATGGGAAGAAAATTATAGGAAAAAAAGAAGATGAATAGTAAAAGTCTTAATAATTTTGGAACGGAGGTAGTATTATTATTAAGACTTATGACATGTACGAAATATTGGAATATCTACTGATAAAATTTGGAAATATATAAGTTTTTTATAGTTCCTAATACATATTAAAACTTTTCATGGTTCAGCTTTTGTTTTTTATTAAATTATTTGAAATTTGTGCTACCTTTTTAAATTATTTTCTATATAATTACAGGATGGCAAGCGAACCAGTGGCCAACAATGCAAGGCCACCAACTATGCAGGAATCTGAAGTATGATTCTATTCTTAGTATTTGTCAATTTTTATCATTTGGTTTTTATGCTTTTTTAAATTCTACTTCTATTTTATGAAAGCTGATTTCGAAAAACTAAAGAGTGAATGTGACTTTTATATACAGTGCATAAATCAATGGCTTTATACAGTAAGCAACGACTTTAAATAGTCATTAAACATACACTGAACATGTTTTATATGTTATTGGTTTTTTGCTTGGATTTTCAATCTACTTCTATTTTTGCACACCAGTTACTAGATTTGCAGTTTATTTTTTCCATTCAATTTCAGCTTATTTTCTTATGCTTTTTGCACTTTTTCTCCTTTTTTTCCTTCTAGGTTTGTAGCTACAATTGTTGCCTTTATTTTTTGGGGTTTTCATGCAGTTGTTGCTCGTCATTTATTGGTTTTTTGGATCTTATTTTTGATACGGAACCTCCAAGAATAAGCCTAAGAACCCCTTTGATTATTACGGACCCCCACAACAATAACTTGAAAACCCCAATAGCAATTTAGTTTCAACCCCTAAGGAAGGTTAGAATTCAGATTACTTAGAAAGATATGATCAAAGATCTAGAATAAAGGAGAACCTGCTTCCAAATCCCAGATTCGAAACACTCCACAAGAAGATGATCAGTCTACTTGAATGTTCCTTAAGAATGTATTCTACTAAAAAACACAAAGATAAAAGCCAAAACGTTTTTTGGTTATAATGTCAAGTAAATCTGATGAAACTCATTTTTAGGCCTTTATATAGCCTTTACATGACCTAAAATCCTAATCCTTAAAGGAAACATGTTCAATTTGTGGGCTTTAACTTAAACAAGTTTGGACAGCCCATTAACAAAGCAATAAAACTAATTTTACTCTAATAATAAAGCTACAACTAAAACAAACTTATCCAAGTCCACTAAGTAAGCCCATTGTGAAGTTGGACTTGAAGTAAGTTGTAAATAATTTTATTTGGTCTTGTCTCAAAGCCTTGGATTCCTTGCAACCCATTAGAAGCCAAATTCACCAAATCTTGTAGATGACTAATTAAACCTTGAATTTTCTTAGCTTTTGATCTTGTTATAGGTCCCTGAGGTAGAATAATTGGATTGACAATCTCATCCTTGCTCCCTTGATCATAGTCATCCTCTTGGTGTGTAGCTTGTTCCATAACAATTTTGATGCTGGTTTTGCTATTTTTGATGGGTTTTTGGAGCTTAGGAATTTGTTTGGTTTGAACTACTAGTGAAACATGTAGGCCCTTATGGCAACTAGGAGGGGGGGGGTGAATTATTAGTTGGCTAATTAAAAATTCTTGGATTGGTGCGAAATGTGGTGGATAAAAACTTTGATGGTAGTTTGAGGAAGCTATGAACTTGGATGTCGAACAAGAGATTTATAATGGTTTGGCTACAACTCAAGCCTACATCCACTTTTCTAATTCCCTCAAGAATTGGGTTCCACTATTCTTTAATAAGAATTACAATGAGGTTTTGCATGTTCACCTCAAACTTATAGTTTAAAGCTTACTCCAAACTAAGTGTTTCACAAGGCTCACACTTTAACCTTTACAAAGAGGTTTTCTAAGATAACCCCAAACTTTACAACAACCTAGAGTTTTTACAAGCTCACTCTAAAACTTATCACTCACTACAAACATGTTGAGTTTATAGCTCACTCAACAAACTCTTACAACTTAATACATTTTTGGTTAAATGAGAGTGAAAGATGAAAAGAATGTTGTATGAATGAAGCTTGATGTTCCAGTAGTTGATCCAACCTTCAAAAGACTATATAAAAGGGTATTTATACCCATCTTGAAGAATATAGCTGTTGCTCCACAAAATTGAAGTTATTCTGACTTTCTGCAGCTGTCGCGAGCGACAAGTGTCGCGGTCATGACCTATCATAACGGTAACATAACATCTTGATGTGGAACCCTATGACATTGAGTCTCAAACTCCAACATACGATCTGAAATTGAATTCCAATATCGAAGGAAATCTACCCCCTATAACACTCGTTGCTTAAAGAAGCAAGAACACTAATAAACGAAGGATTTGACGGAATGAAATCAGAAGAACGCCACAATGAAGTTAATAAGTAGATCTGAATTCGTGATGCAATCCAAGAATTAGAGAATCCACCCTAAATCAAAGAAAAGCAATTGAATATTCATGAAGAATAAACTTGTATTAAAATTCTGAAAGTTGTTACAAAAACGTCATATTAAAGGCCCTTATATAGTGAAGCCCTAAATCCTATTCTAATAAGAAAAATAAGAAAACTTATCTCTTAAGGAAAACAAAAAAATAACAACTAAATAAATCCATGTGCTCCTAACTTACTAATTATGGAGGGGACCACCAAAATAAGCCCAAAATATAGCTAATAACGTCCAACCCATGTGGAAACACGCCCAAACTTGTCAGCACATGTAAAATAGCATTTTAAGCCTCGAAACTTGCACTCAGCATCATGATAATCCTTGGTTGAAATTCCAGCTCCATTCCAACCTTCTCAGTTGCAATTTCGGTCAATTCTTTGCTCACTTGCTCTTGAACATTCATTCCTACGCTTGCTTGAAACTTCTTAGCTTTGCTTTGTGTTAATGGACCTTGAGGAAGCACCAAAGGATCCTTGACCGTTCCTTGATTCACATCATGGTCTCTCTTTGTGTTTTTGTTTCGTCAGACTTTTTAAAATTTCAAAATCCCCGAAAAACTCTGATCTCAAATCATCTTCTCTAAATTTGATTTCCAATCCTCCTTCGAATCATGTCGTCAATTCTACCAGTCTCCTTCAAAATCTCTCTGATCCAGCTCAGCAAAGACCTCTCGATCCCATCTATAGAATCCACATTATAAAACCCATCTTCAAAGAGCTGTACCCTTCGGTCGATTGCAAAACTCAAAACATATCCCCAAGCGACACAGCAAAACGCTGTGTTTTTAGTGAAAAGAAACAGCTCCCTTTAATAATCAATACGCTGCGTTTAAGGCCAACTTCTTTAATTCCCAAAATCTGATTTTCTTGCCATCAAAACGCAAGTTTAGATTTCATTTTGGTCAGAACTTAATTAACTCTGCAAAACGCAGAATACCCAGCCGTTCCATAACTCAAAATTCCTTTAACCAAAACGCAATCTTTGACTGAGTTTTCGATAAAATTTCAATTCAAGACCAAAATTTTGCACTTTATGCCTAAAGACCCTTAGAACTTTTATATCCTTCCAAAATAACTCCTTTTTGAGCCATTCTTGCTCTAATTCCGTTCCTTTTCACCATAAAGCTTGAATATGACCTGACAAGATAAAAATAAAATGATAAGTGCTCAAAAGACAAATTAATAAATAAATATAATCAAAATTAAGTACTAATTTCCATATAAAAATATATATATTTACAGCACTTATCATCCTTCCTAGGACGTATGGGGTGTTTTAAGATTTCTTGAGGTGCCCTTGCAATCAGGTCTGCAACTGGTTGTTAAATTATCTTTGATGTTTAGGTTGTCTATTGCATAGATAATAGAAGGTCTAAACACAACAAGTGAGAATCGCAATCTAAAATTCTTTTTGAAAAAGGTAAAGGTTTTAAAGGTTCAATTTCAAGGTTATCTTCTACATGGATAGAGGAAGGTCTTGCTACGATCACAACAAGTTTGTTATCATTTGTGTTGTGCAAAATCCCTTGTTTTGAATATTTTGGCAAATTCTAACTTGAATTGTGATCTACTAATGTTTTATCAAGTGTTTAGATGCAGTACTAGCAAGCACTAATTCAAACAAGTGAAGTAGATCAAAAGCTTGCAAAAATATCAAGTCTCTGTTTTCATAAAGGCATCGCGCTCGCATCAGTAACAACTAGTGTAAATGTCGCGCTTGCGACAAGCAAAAGAAACCAAGTGGACATTCTGTGTTTTCAACGCGCTTGCGACTTAAAACAACATCTGTTTGGCTCGCGTTCATAACAAGCCATTTTACGTTTTCTATGTGCTCGCAACCTAAACAGGATCATGTTGTTCGCGCACTCACGAGTATAGAAATGAGTTCCATAAGCATTTTAGGCATTCATTGCGTGCGCGACTAAAACAGCTTCCGTTAGTCTCGCGCTCGCAACCTTATTCCTGAAGCTTCTTGTGTTTTCTGCCCACTCACAAAGGCAACGGAGTGGCTCACGACGATTACACCATATGACCGTTAGAAGTCTGAAAGTGTGACCATCGCGCACACGATGGTCCTCGCGCTCGTGACCTTACCAAAAATTCAACTCCAACGGCTAATACATTAAATGCTGCCACACTTTTACAGGTATCTGTTGTGGTCCGTTATGATGTTTGTGAGGACTCGCGCTCGTGACCCTTTTGCAGAAAAAACAAAGGCTTTTGCTTTCAAACTAAAACGGCTGGAATTTTAAGTGAGGGTATAAATACCCCTTCAAATAGCCATTAAGAGGTAACACAACAACAACAATTAATTTTCAACAACATCTTGTACTTCAACTGAAGTTGGAGGCCCAACAGTTAGACGAATTTCTTTGTTTTAATTCCTTTTATTTTGATTTAATTGGACAAATTCTATTTCCTTTAGTTGCCAGATTCTAGATCAAGTTGTTTAGGAATAATATATTTCTTTTCCTTAAACTGTTTTAGGAATAACTTATTTCCTTCCCCTGTGATTTTAGGTCATTGTAGCCGAAATCCCTTGGCTATATAAAGAGGATTTAAGCAGCCACCTAAGAACACATTATGGATTATTGAAATTTGAATTGAGAGGTTATTTTACTTCTTTGTCCTTCCTAGGACTTATGAGGTGTTTCAAGATTTCTTAAGGCATCCTAGCAATTGGTTGTTAAATCTTTGATGTTTAGGTTGTCTATCATATAGATAATAGAAGGTCCAAACACAACAAGTGATAATCGCAATTTGAAATTTTGTTAAGAGTAAAGGTCTTTAAGGTTTGATTTCAAGGTTGTCTTCTACATGGATAGAGGAAGGTCTTGCTACAATTACAACAAGAGCTTAGGAGTGGAGCTAGGACAACATGGACTGGAGTGATACATATGCATTGAAGCTCCACAACATTAACTTGAAAACCCCCACAACATTAATGTAAAAACCCCAATAACAATTTAGTCTCAACCTCTAAGAAAGGCTCGAATTCAGATTACTTAGAAAAGTGATCAAAGATCTAGAATAAAGAAAAACCCATTCCTAAATTCCAGATTCGAAACACTCCACAAGAAGATGATCAGCCTTAATATGAATCAAGGAACGGTCAAAGATCCTTTGGTGCTTCCTCAAGGTCCATTAACATGAAGCAAAGCTAAGAAGTTTCAAGCAAGCTTAGAAATGCATGTTCAAGAGTAAGTGAGCAAAGAATCAACCAAATTGCAGCTGAGAAGGTTAGAATGGAGCTGGAACTTCAACCAATGATTATCATGATGCTGAGTGCTAATGAGTTTGGGCGTGTTTCTAAAAGGGTTGGATGTGATTAGCTATTTTTTTGGGCTTTTTGGGCTATTTTTAGTGGTCCCCTCCATAGTTTGTAGTTAGGACCACATGGGTTGTTTAGTTGTTATTTTGTTTTCCTTAAGAGATAAGTTTTCTTATTTTCCTTATTAGAATAGGATTTAGGGTTTCACTATATAAGGGCCTTTAATATGATGTTTTTGTAACAACTTTCAGAATTTTAATACAAGTTTATTCTTCACGAATATTCAATTGCTTTTCTAAGATTTAGGGTGGATTCTCTAATTCTTGGATTGCATCACGAATTCATATCTACTTATCAACTTCGTTGTGGCATTCTTCTGAATTCGTTCCGTCAAAATCCTTCGTTTATTAGCGTTCTTGCTTCTTTAAACAACGAGTGTTATAGGGGGTGGTTTTCCTTCGATATTGGAATTCAATATCAGATCGTATGTTGGAGTTTGAGACTCAATGTCATAGGGTTTCGCATCATTTGGTATCAAAGCCCGATAACAGGTAAATCTTTATCTATCTGTCTTTCTAGGGTTTATTACTGTTTCCGTTAGGGTGTGTTATTTTCGAAATTGCATTAGAATCTTCAATTCGATTTCGTTTCTTAAGTCTTCAATTCGTTTTCTTTGTTGAGTCTTGGATTGTCCATCCAAATCGTTATTTACTAAGATTGTTTAGCCTATTTTCATTCCAACTTAGTAATTCGTTTGTCTTATTGAGAATTCCCTCGATTTGTTTAGTTTGAGAATTTTCGTGTTGCAAATCAAGATTGAGTTTCGAAAGTTTCGTGTGGTGTGAATTTGGGTTGCTGAATCAAGAGGATAGTGAGAGGAGCAAAAAAAAAAAGAGTACAAAATCACTTCAACCAAAATTCTTTGATCTCCTTGCTATTTGGGTGATAAGGATCTAATCTAGGTGGGTTACAAGTAAACAAAATCTTTCACGAAAATTTCACCATTGAGGGGCTGTTTTGATTTGAATTGCATTACCTATTTTCAGTAGTAAAATCTGAAATTATCATTCTTGGGGGGTCTTGAAAACAGCATTTTGGGGTAGAATTGATAGGTCTATAAACTAGCTTGCTAAACGTGAGTTGGTTTTGATACAACATATCCAGATTCGTCATATTTTATTGACCTCATTATTTCTATTTCTTGTTCAAGCTTGTGTTTTGAATTCCTTGACATTGCCGGAGTATTATTTGCTTGTTCCAATATTCTGGTTTGATATAATCGTGTGACACAAACATTCTTGTGTTGCCTCCAAAATCGTCCAGTTTCTATCTAGGCGTTAGGAATTAGGATTCTAGTTTTCTTGAACGTATTACGTTGTTTGATTTGTTGATCAATTTTTCTGACGTGCAATCAAGGAAGAGAGAAAGTGAGGTAAGAGCGAAACACTTTGAGTGAATTTGTTTATTACTAATCTTTTTCTTGTGAGTTTGTGTTTGTGACCATGAGTAGTGGAAAGGATAAAGACGTCCAAGAAGGAGGTTCTAGCAGCAACTTCGAAACGTATATGCAACAAAACAATGAAAGAAT
>CATIWJ010253447.1:0-18660 GCA_949640765.1 Croton laevigatus | reverse complement strand
AGGCTTTCTTTATTCATTTAATCATTATCATAACTTTGGTTTTGTCTATCCATCTTAGTATCTATCTGGTTAATATAAGATTTACACAATTCCTAGTGTTCGACACCCTTCTTGCTCTATGCTAAGTCCTAGAGACTAGGGTATGTAATTTGACCCGCTTCAATTAGTGAATGTAATAATTTACAAGTATGTGGTATTACATAAGAGTAATAAATATAAGAATATTAAACTGCTTATAGTGAAGGTTAAATTTAGTAAAATATTATAATGTTTATACCAGAAGGTATTGATTAGCTTGAATTATTTGGGTTGTGAAATTTCTTAAATATCTTTGACATGAACTAAGTTGATGGTCGTCGATTGTGTGACGTGCACTGCATATATCATTGCATCATTTAAGTTGGTTGTATGTTGATTGGGGAGTTTTGTTGCGTTATTTCCGTTAGGTGGTAACCAAGCCGGTGCTCAGGGTCGTTAGTTTTGAAAGGGTGTTTGGATTTACTCGACAAATCAGGTAAGTTCAATGGGTGTGTTTGCTTTGTTTGTGGCGTGCTATTTGCTAACTCAATATATATATATATATATATATATATATATATATATATATATATATATATATATATTATAAACCCTTCGTATATATTTATTCTTTCTTTTCGATATATAAATATATTCCTTTCAATACCTGAGCCTCGCATGTGTTTAGGAAACACAGAAACATGTTTGATTGTTATATTAATTTTTGAATAATTGATTTTGCCTTTATGTGTGGTGTGCGATGGTGTGTCATATGGCTTGTTTTTTATTTATGCTAGTATTAAAGGCTAAGGCCTGTTCAACGCTTGTGGTTGGTATAAGAGTGATGTTTGTTATATAAGATTTTTGTATATTATATTTTGTGGTGGAATAAGGGTGGGAGTTCAATCGGTAAATTTGGTGACCCCGACACACCATCATAAATGCTTGTTATGGATTTGTTTATATGCTCGATTACTTGATTTTGACTCTAATAATGTTTCTCTGTCTCTCATGGACTTATTGAGCGCCTATATATAACGCTCACACCCCTATAGATTATTTTGCAGGTCGAGTCATGTAGTGGTTTCCGTTATTCTTCTTCACAGACCGTTTATTCAGATGTTAATAGTGATTAGTTTGGTCTATTTTCAGTTTTCTTTCCGTCTAGAAATTTTCGGATATTTGTTTATTTGGGCGGACTTGGTACGAACCCTTTTAGGTGTAATAGGATTTTGGATATTTTAGCTTTGGTTTGAGTGTTGGAACCTAGAGTAGTTGAATTTCATTTAAATGCTATTGGATTTTGAACTTTGAACTTTTGAACTTAGAGTTTGGTTTGCATTTAATTTTCTTTGTTTAAATTATCGTCAAGGCTTGTGTAAGCAGACTTTGGTCTGGTTACACGCCGGTCATTGACCCCAGATTTGGGTCATGACAGAAGGGCTAGATTGAAAAGTGGCAGAAAGTTTTGGGGCCGCCGCGTAATTTTTAAAAAGCCGAGGTACTGATCCGAAAGGTTCCATGCAAAACGACGGCGTTTTGGTCAAAACGTAGACTCAAAACGCGTTTTGAACCAAAACTTGAATTGACTCACCCAGACCGAACCTAAGCTTGAATTAGACCGATTCTTTTTTAACCCAGCGTCGCCCGTTTAATCATTATTCACGTAGAATTTGAGTCGTTCGTTCTCCGATTTCCCGCGGTCATTTACGGCGAGCAAGCTATGAATCTCTTCCTCTTCTCACCGCTTGTCGCTTCGTTAACTCAGAATGGACAAAGATAGACCAGAGTTGGAGATATTTCGAACTAAAGTTTCTGTTGACTTTTTGGATCTTCACTTTGATCGGCCTGGAAACGAATTTCTGGCCGGCAAACACCCCTTTTATCACGTCCATTTTGATCACTAGGATCCCAGGGGTTGATTTCTAACTCGTTTTTTGAAAAAAAAATATGAAGGATAATAAATTTGTTAAATTCTCTCCTTCTGCTTTTGAAAATGGTAGAGCCATATCTCTTCTCCTCCATTTCTGTTTCCCCTTCTAACCTTCTCTCCCTCATAGCCATCTCTTTACAATCTGACCCCACCCAAAGACATTGATGATAAGATGAACAAAGTGGTTTGTTGTTTTCTCATAATGGACGTTCATATCATCTTCTTTAATTTAAAACCACAACTTTCTCTTTTCTGTTTTCTTTCTTTCGTTTCTTGTCTTCTTTTTTTTTAATTAATTAATATTATTTTATTATTACTATTATTTTAATTATTTAGATAAATTTTTATTAAAAATATCTTGAAATTAAAATGACTAAAATATCCCTCACTATTCAGATAACTTACTTAAAATCTTACTGAGCTAAATTTTAATTTAAGGTGTCACTGCACTTTACCGGTGTTGGTAAAAATAGAAAATTACTTATGTATTGAAACCCTATAAAATTTATACTCAAATCGCTCGTTTCGGAGTCTAGATTTCAAATTTGATATTTTTAAAACTTAATTCTGCTCCTAAAATTTTCTGAGGGTTAAAATGACCAAAATACTCTCGGAGTCAAAAATTACAAAATTATACTTAAAATGTCTGTTTCAACATCCTGAATATCAATTGAACACTTAAATTTATTAATTAATCAATTGAACACTTAAATTTATTAATTAACTTATTTTTATGAAATTTTCACTTAATACAAAAATTATTAGTAATTTACATTTTAGTCCTTGAACTAATTTTTGGGCTGTGACATAACATTTGAAAATAGTTAGGGTTTGAGAAGATAAGTTAGATCTCCTAGTGCTTAAGCTAGAAATGGTCAAGAGATGTATAGGTCAAGTAAGTATTAGTTAAGACTGAGAGCATAGAAGAAACCCTAGGTGAGAGAGTTGGGGATTTAACTTGATTCTTTAAGAAAAGCTAAATGAATATGTATTTTATAGGTGATTTAGATGCTAAAAACAAAGAGAAAGGGAAGGAAGTTGCTTGAGCTTGGAAGAAGCTCAAAAACTTGAGGTTTGGTGCTTTAACCTAAATTTTTCATTTAGTTTGATTTTGATTTTTACTTCAAAGTTAAATGTTTGAATTGTTGAAAGTTTCATTTGGGATTTTAATATAAATGTGCTTTTCCTTGAGATTTGTTTTTTATTTAAGCTTTATGAAATGCAATGGTTGTTTTCGAATGGTTTTTAAGTCTTAAGCATTGGTTATATGAGTTGATTGTGTGGAAAAAGTGGTTTTTGAATGAGCAGTCTATTTTTAACAGTTGTCACGTCTGCGACGCTAGTATCGCGCTCACGACAAGCTTGTCGAAGTGGGCATCTCGTCCGCGGAACAGGCTTGCGCGGTCGCGACGTAATTTCTGGTTATGCCTGAAGCTCTGCTAAAGATCTCATGCCCGCGACTTAACCGTCTCGCCCGTGACATTTTTAGAGAAACTCCAGACCTGATTGGAAATTTCATCTCATTCGAGACTATGTGCATCTCGACCGCGATAACCTTGCCAAGAAGGCACACGAGCGCGACACTGCCTGTGATTTAAAAGTATGGAATTTTACTTCAATTGGTTTCTTTAATGGATCAAATGGTTTCTATACTACATGAAAAGAATGTTATAAACTCGAAAGTGTTTATGTAATGTTATTAAGTATGAAATTTATGAAATGAGATTCAAAAAATCGTGATGAACGAAAAATATGGATAAATGTATATGATTATTGAATGATTTCCTATAATGCTCATGTGGCTCGCATTAGAACACTAGTGATAAGAATACAATGCATCGTATGGTTGACAACCGCATAATGATATTAATATGATTCACGATATGAAATATGAAACCGTATTTGCGATATAATCTACAAATGGCTATACGAAAATAGTTGTCGCGTCTGCGATGTTAGTATCGCGCTCATGACAGGCTTGTCGAAGTGGGCATCTCGTCCGCGGAATAGGCCTGCAAGGTTGCAACGTAATTTCTGGTTGTGCCTGGAGCTTTGCTAAAGATCTCGTGCCCGCGACTTAACCGTCTCGCCCTAACATTTTTAGAGAAACTCCAGACCTGATTGGAAATTTCATCTCGCTCGAGACTATGTGCATCTCCACCGCGATAACCTTGCCAAGAAGGCACGCGAGTGCGACTCTGCCTGTGATTTAAAAGTATGGAATTTTACTTCAATTGGTTTCTTTAATGGATCGAATGGTTTCTATAGTATATGAAAAGAATGTTATAAACTCGAAAGTGCTTATGTAATGTTATTAGGTATGAAATTTATGAAATGACATTCAAAAAATCGTGATGAACGAAAAATATGGATAAATGTATACGATTATTGAATGATTTCCTATAATGCTCATGTGGCTCGTATTAGAACACTAGTGATAAGAATACAATGCATCGTAGGGTTGAAAATCGCATAATGATATTGATATGATTCACGATATGAAATGTGAAACCGTATTGGCTATATAATCTACAAATGGCTATACAAAAACAGTTGTTGCATCTGCGACGCTAGTATCGCGCTCACGACAGGCTTGTCGAAGTTGGCATCTCGTCCACGGAACAGGCTTGCGCGGTTGCGATGTAATTTCTGGTTGTGCCTGGAGCTCTGCGTGCTCGCGACTTAATCGTCTCGCCCCTGACATTTTTAGAGAAACTCCAGACCTGATTGGAAATTTCATCTCGCTCGAGACTATGTGCATCTCGACCACGATAACCTTGCCAAGAAGGCATGCGAGCGTGGCACTGCCTGTGATTTAAAAGTATGGAATTTTACTTCAATTAGTTTCTTTAATGGATCGAATGGTTTTTATACTACATGAAAAGAATGTTATAAACTCGAAAGTGTTTATGTAATGTTTTTAAGTATGAAATTTATGAAATGAGATTCAAAAAACCGTGATGAATGAAAAATATGGAAAAATGTATATAATTATTGAATGAATTCCTATAATGCTCACATGGCTCGCATTAGAACACTAGTGATAAGAATACAATGCATCGTAGGGTTAAAAACTGCAGTAATGATATTGATATGATTCACGATATGAAATGTGAAACCATATTGGCGATATAATCTACAAATGGCTATATGAAAATAGTTGTCGCGTTTGCGACGCTAGTATCGCGCTCACGACATGCTTGTCGAAGTGGGCATCTCGTCTGCAAAACAGGCTTAAGCGGTCGCGACATAATTTCTGGTTGTTCTTGGAGCTCTGCTAAAGATCTCATGCCCGCGACTTAACCGTCTCGCCCGTGACATTTTTAGAGAAACTCCAGACCTGATATGAAATTTCATCTCGCTCGAGACTATATGCATCTCGACCGCGATAACCTTGCCAAAAAGGCACGCGAGCGCGAGACTGCCTGTGATTTAAAAGTATGGAATTTTACTTCAATTGGTTTCTTTAATGGATCGAATGGTTTCTATACTACATGAAAAGAATGTTATAAACTCGAAAGTGTTTATGTAATGTTATTAAGTATGAAATTTATGAAATGAGATTCAAAAAACTGTGATGAACAAAAAACATGGATAAATGTATATGATTATTGAATGATTTCCTATAATGCTTATGTGGATCGCATTAGAACGCTAATGATAAGAATACAATGCATCGTAGGGTTGAAAATCGCAGTAATGATATTGATATGATTCACGATATGAAATGTGAAACCGTATTGGCGATATAATCTATAATTGGCTATACGATAACAGTTGTCGAGTCTGCGACGCTAGTATCGCGCTCACGACAGGCTTGTCGAAGTGGGCAGCTCGTCCGCGAAACAGGCTTGCGCGGTCGCGACGTAATTTCTTGTTGTGCCTGGAGCTCTGCTAAAGATCTCGTGTCCGCGACTTAACCGTCTCACCCGTGACATTTTTAGAGAAACTCTAGACCTGATTGGAAATTTCATCTCGCTCGAGACTAGGTGCATCTAGACCGCGATAACCTTGCCAAGAAGGCATGCGAGCGCGACACTGCCTGTGATTTAAAAGTATGGAATTTTACTTCAATTGGTTTCTTTAATGGATAGAATGGTTTCTATACTACATGAAAAGAATGTTATAAACTCGAAAGTGTTTATGTAATGTTATTAAGTATGAAATTTATGAAATGAGATTCAAAAAACGGTGATGAACAAAAAACATGGATAAATGTATATGATTATTGAATGATTTCCTCTAATGCTAATGTGGCTCGCATTAGAACACTAGTGATAAGAATACAATGCATCGTAGGGTTGAAAACCGCATAATGATATTGATATGATTCACGATATGAAATGTGAAACCATATTGGCGATATAATCTACAAATGGTTATACGAAATACGTGTTAAAAAGGAATGAATGAGAAAAGTATCGGTGTTACAATCTACAATGGCTATACGGGATACGTGAAATATGGTATCAACAATACAGTCTACAAATAGCTATACGAGATACGCATAGAATCCCGATTCTTATCGTCGAGTTTTATTGATTGCCACTAGAGCTAAAATTGTATAATAAATGATTGTTTCTTTGTGTTAACCGGTATCTTGTAAATTTCTTAAATGATTTTCTATGCTTATTTTAAATATATTTGAATGTATAAATATACGCTTTGTTTTCAACTTCGGCTAAAGCATCCACTGAGCAAAGTTTGCTCAGCGAGTTTACTTTTTTAAACTCGTAGGTCGAAGAATAGTAGAATAGACGTCCGTCGCAGCCAGTCGCTCTCAGCATCGCCAATGCAAGCTTTTGGGTACAGATCTTCTTTTGTATTTTGTGATATATAGATATGGCATGCACATGGTAGCGATAGGACTAATGCGTGGCACTGTAATTATTCTTTGAGATATTATGTTGACGTTTCTAAATTAGTATATTATGTAATAGTTATTAGTCGATTAGTTGTGAATGTATGTGAATATGTTATATGGAAGTGTATTAATAACTAAATGAGGAGGAGGTTATAAGGGTGATGATTTTGAAGTGCTAATGATGTGATTCTATATACATATAAAAAAAATGTCGGTTAACCGTCTCTGAGCCATGGAAATAGCACTTCTTCTAGACTCATTCGTGGGCCTAGAAAGGTTGTTACAAACCACAGCCAAGGCATTACTGGTTAGCTGAGTAGAATTGACAAGGGTTCGTGACATTGGCTTGAAGAGTTCAGTGTTTGCAACCCATCAAGACACGTACGCTGGTAAGAAACAGCCGCACTTAACCAATTTCTAAGCTCAGCCTCTCTGTCTAAAATTGTGTCAGATCTACAATTATCCACCACTACAAATGTGACTCGAAGCTTATCAACCGCATATTGCAACATATCGATACAATCCTCCAAAGCCAGCTTTTCGGTGGCACTGGTGACCCCTTTCAAATGGAATGTTGATGGCTCTTCAAAAGGTAAAACAGGCCTTCAGGAGTAGGAGGTATTCTCAGAAATGACAAAGGTAACATTATTTTCCATTTTTCTTGACGTATTGGAGTTCAAGATTCAAATTTTGCAGAATTGGCAGCCATTATGAAGGCTTTAGAGTTTACAATCTCTCTTTGTTGGGTATAAAAAGATATTATCGTTGAGTCTGACTCCACTAATGCCATCACTTGGTGCTCAAAGTCTTCTTCCCTACGTTGGCACTTTTGGGACTCTATTTTTTATCTTTGGTTCCTCGCTGCGCTTTTCACTTCTTTGGATTTCAATCACACTCTTAGAGAAGCAAACTCCCTAGCAGACCATTTGGCAAAAGCAGGAGCAGAGAAGACTTAAGATTTCTGGGCAGATTATCATCACTTAGAACTTTAGTATATTTTAGTTTTCTCCTAAGCATGTTTTGATCCTTGTATCCTGTAGTTCTAATGATGCAAAACGGTTTTTTTTATGTAACACATAATTTTTAAAAAATCCAAAAATATTGCTTATCAGAAGAAAAAAAAAATACCGTGCATACACAATTTTTAAATTTAATTTTATTGGTTAACCATTACTCTTTTTTATTTTAAACTCGTTTCTAATTTACTAAAACATCATACAAAGATATTTGATACTTCAATTTTATATATATATATATATAGTTATAGTTATAGTTGGTGGAGCAGAATATTTATTGCAATTCAGGAAATTTGCATGACCAATCATGTTTATGCATAGAAATTGCATAAATAATTTGTGTAGAACATAATAATTATATGCTAATGTTAAATTTTCTTGATTGAAATATTGTGATGTTTGTGTTCTAATTTTATCCATTTATTTATAAATTTTAAGCCCTTATTTATCTGAAAATATTTGAGAAAGTGTATATAATTTCAAAACACTTTGACTGCATATTTTCAGACTTAAAAACAATGATAATGTGACGATCACTTTCATTCATATATGACTTGTTTTCTAATCCACCTAATAATAAACTTGGTTATATGGAACTCTAAATACTATTGTATTTTGAAATACTGTATTAACTTGTATTTAAATTTATTTACGTCTAAATTTAAATGCTCATTTACATATATATATATATATATATATATATATATATTAATGTTTATTAACCAATATTTTATTTATTTGTATTGATTTTTATTGATTTGTATAGTTGCTTATTGATGTTTGTTTACCAATATATGCGTACTGACATTAACAAAATTTTAAGACACTTAAAATCTCGCAAAAATAACAATTCCAACCTAGATTGTTTATTGATCATGTCTCATTCCCAAAATCAGGGATTCCATATTTTGATTTCATATATTCATCCCAAGATATAATATGAACACCATACTTAATTATCGCCTCATACTTGTGGTAATATCCCACATCAATAAAGAACTCGAATGAAGCATGCTTGAAGTGCTCTTCACAGTGGAAAGTTTTGTACCGATGGAACACATGGTTTGTGTCCATGTAACCCAGTCTCCCACTCCCACCTGGAAAATCAAAGTAATGGAACATTCCAGATTCATCTTGGATTCTTGCTCAACACTTAAGGATACTTAAAGAAATCAGTATCCCAGTATACTGGGGATTGATAACAGCGCAAAGCAGAAACTCATAATGTCATCATGCTTCTCCAGCTTGAATGAAAGATGACAACCACTTGTTTGATATCTCATCCTTAGCAACACTTTCATCCCAGGGATACATAATCTAAACTCTTGCTCCAAGAAAATGAAATAGCTGATGAATGAGCCAATTTAAGTACGGATACATAACTTTCTAACTGCTAGTACATTTTTTTAGTGAAATAGTTTGGAGTTAATTGTAACATTTGATAAAAATAAATAAATAAATAAATAGATTTAAGTTATGGTAAATTTTTTTAGTGAAATATATTTTTTCCATGTTATACTTATCATAATGTCTTGAACTTTCAAAAAAAAGAAAAAAAGAAGAGTCTTGAACTTCTTTATGTACTCTATCTGTCCAAACTAAGTCTCACTAATTTTTATCAAGTAAATAAACTATTATTATAAAAAAAAAATAAACGTAGTTTCATTTTTATTTCCGTTATTAATTGCAGTTTATAATTTTGTAAGGGTAATATAGTCAATATACTAAAAATTTTATTATAAATAAAATACTTAACAACATTATTTTTCTTGTTAATAGTTAAGAAAAATAAAACTGAGACACTTATTTTCTAGGAGATTGAGTAACTTCGTCTAATTACTCCATTTGTCTTAAAATATTTGTCTAACTTTATCTTTTTCTACTATTAAAAATTAGGTTTTTAGGAAATAGTATTAAAAAATATTTAATTTATTTAATTGGAATAAATTATTTATTTAGTAAATTAACTGTGTTATCCTTATAAGAAAGAAAAGATGGAATTATTTGAGATATAAAAAATAAGTGACGCTTATTTTCGAACTCTAAAAAGGAAAGAAGTATAAACCTTTTTGTTATGCTGATAATTCATCTTTCATGATTCGGAGACAGACATACATCATTATCCAAATTGATGCAATTGCCAAAATCAAGGCTCCCTTATGGTGAAACCAACGCATCCTTCATCATAGTCATATTCTTCCTCCTCTTCTTGATCGTCTTCTAGAAAAAAGGAAAGAACATGATGCAAATTTTAAAGAAATGCAATTTGAGGTAGAAAATGACTTTAAGCATGGAAGATTTGGGCAAATTCCTAAGTCTCTTGCAGTCGCTCAAATCCAGTACTTTGAACTTGGGAAGTTGTTTGATGCTTTCAGGAAGACTTTCAAAATAGTTTCCATCTAAATACAACTCTTCCAGTGAAACTAACGGTCCAACATTCTCTGGAATGTTTAATATACCACACCAACTAAGATTAAGTTGCCTCATGCAAATCAAACCGGACAAAGGAGGCAATGTTCCGAAATCTCTACACAAATCAAAGTCTGAATATTCCAAATTTTCCAATTAATTGATAGCGGATGGAAGCTTTATTATTCCACTATAACTTCCATCAAGCTCTTTCAGTGATTCTAAACTTCCCAAGCAATCTGGCATTTCGCGGAGCTTGAAGCATTCTCGAAGACACAGAATTTGGAGACTTTTTAACTGGCCAATGGAGCTTGGAAGATTTTCAAGCTCTGTACAGCTTCTCAATGACAATTTAAGAAGTTTAGTGCAATGCCCAATTGGTGAAGGCAATTGTGTTATTTTTGTATTGCAAGGAAGCTCGGGACATTCATCAAGCTTTTTGCAACCTTCAATTATAAGAAACTCAAGATTTTCCAAATGAAAGCAGCTTGGCAAACTGCAAATACTCTCACAAAACCGTAAGTCTAGTCGAGTGAGCTTGGTCATATATTGAAGAGATGAAGGAATCTCAACTAAACTTCTACAAGAGGTCAAATCTAATTCCATAAGATTCGGAGCTTGAAATGAGTCTGAAATTGTCTCCAACAAATGAGAGGAACTAAGGTCCATAATTTTCAAATTTCTAAGAGGGTGTAAAAGATAATAATAATAAAATATTTCAGTGTCTTATTTAAATAAATCTTCTATATTTTTTTTTTTCTAACAATTCCTTTAAAAAAAAAATTTCAACAGCAAAAAGTAAATTATATTTATATTTTTAATATCCAGGAAAAATTTAACAAGTATGGACAACTAAACACAAATCATGATCCAACCTAGTCCATAAATATTAAATGAAAAAATAGGGAGAACAACAATAGAAGAAAAAAATATAAAAATAGTTTTGGACTCAATGGCAAAGTCGTACCACCTCTGGTAGCCTCCAACTATACTTCTAACTTCAATTAATTCAATAGTAAATACAAACTTATATAAGCTTCTAAAAAGGTAAGTCGTAGAATTTGAATTTAATTAGCAACCCGCCTGCTGTCTAGATATACTTAAACAAAATATCTTATTACAAACTATCCATTTTTGAATTACTTGCATGTGTTAATATCCTCTCGCAAACTAATCTGAGGTGAAGGCGCTGTTTGGTGTTAAACTCTTGTTCTTGTGATTCATGAAGCTTTGAATGCTTTCCAAACTGGTTGAAGGCGCAATTTGATCAATGACTTTCTTGAGAAGTTTTTTTTCTCCACAACACAACTCTGTGTTGTGTGGGATTGGGGTTTGGTGTTTGTTCCCTCTACAATAAGTAATTGTGTTATGTGAGATTCAAATTTGCAAACCTTAGAGAAGGGTTATGATTTGTAAAATGAAAAGCAAATAATTATGATTTGTGATTTGCGATAAGAAGCGAAAAGAAGCTAAAAAAAATGATTTGCTTTATTTAGAAATATTTTTTCCTTTTTTTTCCCAAAAAATTTAATTACACCATATGAGTTCAAAGTAAGAGATGTGGTTATTGTAAAACCTTCGGTTTTTTGTAGATTTGGGATTAAAAGATAATTTTGAGATCTTGTATTTGTTGGTGGTATTTTGATACTCAGAATGATAGGGAAGTTGTTTAGCGTATTTTATTGCCTTTTTTTTAATATAGGGTTGTAATAATTATTTTAGGGTATTTAAGATTTTATTTAAAATTATTTAATAATAATAATAAAAATGAAGACATTAATAACAACAATGATAAAATTAACATTTTGGGTTGGAATATGGATATGGGTTGTATTAAATTTACGGGTACATGGATTTGAGATGGTAGTTAGGTTTATTTGGATGTAAAAAAAAATTGATATAAATAGGTGGATTTTGTGTTGTGCCAACTGTGAGTAGGGGCGATCATAAAAACCCAAAAATCGAGAACCGAACCGGAACAGAACCATTTTTTGGTTAACCGAAATTTTTGGTTCGACTGTCGGTTCTTATGATATTGAAACCGAACCTAACCAACTCCCTATATATATATATACACATATCTTTGTAGAAACCCTAAAATCTATACATTTTATGTGCCGCCCTTCTTTCCTTCTGCCGCCCTTTTTTTCCTTCTCCCTCTTTGGTTATCCTCTCTTCCATGTTCATTCATGTCCGTCCCCTCTTTCTTTCTTTTGTTTTTAAACAATCTTCAGAGCAAACACTCAACCTTTGGTGTAATCTTCACTTATTATGGAACCATCTCTTGCGTACATCGCAGCAAATCCAAAACTCATCATCGGTGCCGTAACTTTCACTGCAGGCCCCCTGTTCATCGTCTTCCTCTTCGTGTTCCCCGCTTTCATCCTCTTCTTTTGATGGTGGAGACATCTTCACTCGCATGTTCAAGTTGCCGAGCCAGAAAGCAGCAGTTTAAACAAATCTAAAAGCATAACAGAGCTAAACAAAAGGTTTTGTTTGTTTTTTTTTTTTTGCGATAAATATTAAATTGATCTGGAAATTTCAGTTATACACTGATCTGGAAATTTAAATATATTTCAGTTGTATATATTTAATATTCAATTTTTATTTTATTTTTGTCTAGGGATTTGATTTGGTTGATGTAGTCCTGTTTTTTATTCTTGTTTTTCATTTTTTTTAGCAGATGGATTTTATTTTGCAGTTCAATTTTTATTTTAATTTGTATTTGCAATGAATTTTTAAAGGAAATGAACTGTGAATGTTCAATTTTTATTTTAATTTGTATTTTTGTGATGAATTTTTAAAGGAAATGAACTCTGAATTTGCTGTGTGTAAAGGAAATGAACTAGGATTGCTGTGAAATTGCTCTGTTTTTTTGTCGTGGGAAATGTCGGTGTATAACCTATACCAAACTGAAACCGAACCGAAATATCAGTTTTAGCTTCATTCGGTTCGGTTTTCGGTGTCAGTATTTCCTTATCGGTTTTTCATCGATTTTCTGATAACTGAACCGACTTTGATCACCCTTAACAGTGAGAGAAAATTAGAGGAAAAGAGATTCTGTTCACATAAAGGTAGAAAGGAGGAAGGAGATAGAAAAAAAAATATAAAAATAATATACATGGTGTTTCGAGTACCGTGCATAGAAGAGGGAAGGGATTAATTGAGGGTGTTGATGTTGTTTCGGGTGAAGAGAAAAGAAGAGGAAAGGAAGAGTTGCCTTTGGGAAAGGGAAAAACGGTAAAAGAAGAAAAGAAAGAGAAAAGCTGACGGCTACGGTGCGACCCACAATGGCAGAACAGTTGACTGAGGTGGCACGTTTCATTTGGCTAGCTGGCTGTGCGATTCGAAGTGGTGGCCAGCTATTGGTGGTGTCAGGAGCACCTGTTTAGGTGGAAGTCAGTTTTGATGGGGCATTTGGGGGTTTTACTGGAGTGTGCAGAATAGGCCTGGCAAAAGCTGACACGACTCAATAATCCGACACGAATCCGAGCTAAAAATAGCGAGTTAGCGTTGAGATTTTCGACCTGTTTATTTAAATGGGTCAACCCGAATCCGACCTGAAATTAAATGATTTACGTTAAGATTGAAAATTTCAACTCGAAAAATTCTTGTCTAACCCGATTACAAAACGATGTCGTTTTGTTGTTGCCTAAAACGACGTCGTTTTGTTTTAGGGTTATACATAATGCCTTCTATTCTGTATTGCAGTGGTAGCTGCTGCCTTAAGGACTTTATTTGAGAATTTTCATTTATTGTTATTTACTTATTTAGATTATTAAAATCAGGTTACATCGATTACATGGGTTAGGGTCAACATAAAATTAGCAGGTTAAATGGGTTCAGGTTGACCAATTTATGACTTATTTATGTACAAATTAAAAATCAGGTTAAACATGTCAGGTTTGGAGTGTTGGGGGTAGTCAACCCGAACATGTTTGACCCGAACACAAACTTGACCCAACTGGACCTGATTGCCAGGCCTAGTGCAGAAGGGTCAATTCGTGCAGAGGGTAATTTTTGGGCACTTGTTCAGTAATTTTTCTTAGATAAGTTGGCAGTGTATAAAATATCAGATTGGGTGCCTGTTGTTTCATTTGCTTCTGTTTTACATCTAAACTTTGTCGAGTGCTCATTTATATCCTGAAATATATTATGTGATGGACTTAATTTTGAAAGAATTAGAGTTGAGGATTGTTAAATTTTTTTTTAAATTTTATTTAGTTGTAAAATTAATTATAGGTATTGCTATGTGTATGTGATAGTGAGTGGTTAATTTAATAGGTATAGTTATCTTTAATTAAATACTAAGATTTAAGATTTTATTTAGTAATTGGTTGAACACTAATTTGGTGAAATTGTTTTTAGTACAATGTTTTATTTTATGAGAATTTGGTTAATTGAATAATTATTACTACCTCCAATTTTTTTATTTCTTTACACCATAAAAACACAAATACCAATATAAAACTACTTTTCACTAATACCAATACAGAATAATAATAAACAATTATCAACCCTTTATAACACTTACTTTTTCACCAATACCAATACAGAAATAATAATAAACAATTAAACATACTTACCCAAAAAGAAAACGTAAAGAATTGAAAAAATTGGAGGTAGTATGAGTGTAATAAATTATAAGCTTGTGGAAGTAAATTTAACTTGGTTATAGATTGTCTTGTTAAACGTGTGGTGAATTAGGTATGGAAATGATTTAAGATATAGGTTTATTATTTCGAATTGATTTAGAATATTGATGAAATTAGGTAGCATGTAAAAGAATTCAGAGTAGGAAAAAAAGTTATATTTGGATTAAATGCTATTTTCGTCAAAGCTCGATTAAATTTCTGAATTTATTTGTTTGTTAGGATGCCTCGAAAAGAACTAAATTACGGTTGGTTGATTGCATGACATGTACCTCATACATTGCATAAGCATTTTAGTTTGAAGCAGGGGAGTTGATTAGTGAGCCTTGTAAATTGTTCTCTCAGGTGGTAATCAGGAAAGACCACAAGGCTAATAGGATTAAAGGTGTTTTGGATTGCTCTGCAAACTAGGTAAGTTCATGGGTGTGATTGTTTACTTATGACGTGTTATTTGCTAACCAAGTAATATATTTAATATTAAGCCCTTCTTTATAGTGATTGGTTATATATAATTGCTGAATACTTGTGATTGATATATTTTTGTGGTGTGTGATAATGTGCTATATGGGGACAGAGGAAATCAATCGAGGTATATATTGATTATTGATTATTGAGGCTTAATGCCTATCTATTGACATTGCTATTGAGTACGGAGGTTGATATAAGGGAGGTTATTGTTATTGATTATTGAGATTTAATGCCTATGTATTGACATTGCTATTGATTATTGAGGTTAATATAAGGAAGGTTATTGTTATTGATTATTGAGGCTTAATGCCTATCTATTGATATTGCTATTGATTATCGAGGTTGATATAAGGGAAATTATTGTTGTTGATTATTGAATTTATTGTTTTATTGTTTGGTGAGGGAAATAAGGGAGTAAGTGTAATTAGCTTACAGAGGACCCCGACACACATCATCATGTTTATATTGTTTGGGATTGAGATTATCGTGAATATGTATATTTATAGTAGTAGTGTTTCTCTGTTTCACATGAACTTGCTGAGCATCTATATAACGCTCACTCCCTTTATAGACTGAATTTTTGCAGGTTCATTTGTTAACATGTTATTTCTACTTTTCGGACCTATGTTTACTATGGTTTAGACTATACTACCTTCTTTGTTGCTTCTGTTATTAGAGATTTTCAAATACTGAGTATGGGCGGACTAAGTTCGAACCCTTTTTCTATAATATGCACCTAGCACTTGACAATTTGGTTGACTATTGAATTATTGTTCTAATTGTTTTCTGTATAGTTGCTTGAGATTTTGGATTGAGAATTTATCCTGGAACTGCTGAAAGCAGGGTTATTGTATTGTGAAATTTGGTTAGTTTAGCAGGCTTATGCGATCAGATTCTGGTCTAGATGCACGTCGGCCACGGCTCCAATTTGGGTCATAACAATTATTCAATTTCAAATAGTCTATAGTTAAATTTTCTTTTGGTTTTTGTTTACTATAGTTTTTTTTTTTTTAATGACAAATTAAGCTTTTTAGTTAAATTATTAAAATTCCAACCAATGATCTCAGACAAAGAATGTGCATTACTCTAACCATTTAAGTTAGAGGTCATTTGCTTTTGTTTACTATAATTATTCATTCAATTAAGATTTTGTTTGCAATTATCTCTCTATTTCATTTTGGTGAGATGGACAAATTCATTATGCTACAAATATTATTGAAAATATAAGAGTCTAGCCAGATTATAATATATAAGATGTATATTGAAGGGTGATCCAATACTAAATATTCCGAAATACAAAATTAAGTTTAAATTTGAATTTGTTACTTCAATTATATTTAATTATGGAATTAATGACCATATTATTCTTTTATATATATGTTAAAAAATATGTAACAACTTAAGCCTAAGAGAGTAGTTTAGTAGTGAGGCATCTCTTTTCTAAAACTGAGGTTCCGGATTCGAAATTTATCTCAATCCCCTTTTCCAATTCTCCTACAAAAAATTATGTAACAACTTTATTTCAACAATAATACATACAATATATAAATTTGTCTCACTTTATTTTTACATTATAAATATTAAGAGATATTATTGTATGTTTGTTTGGAATTGGAAAGGTTTTATTAGAAGGAAAGGAATTATTGGATGTTTGTTTGGAATTGGAAAGTTTTTATTAGAAGGAAAGAAAAAAAAATTTACTGCTAGAATTATTATTTCTCGACTTTAAAATTTCTAATTAGAGCATTCACAATGTTTAGGGACAATTTTTATAGGACCCATTTTTAAAAATTGCATATGCCACATCATTTTAAAATGTCCCCAGTAAGAAGTAGCATTATCTCTCACAAATTTTGTAATCTCATAATAATTAATTTAAATAAGTTTTCAAATTTTAATTAATTAGCAATTTTAATAATGACATGAGTCTACATTTGATTGGCAAACATTTTAATATGGAGAGGGCAAAAAAAGTGGCATCACCCACGTCTTGGCCTTTACAAAAAATCTCTTCAGCCATAATACCAAGCACTTCTTAATAATTTATGCCGTAAGGCATCATTGTCTCATAATTATGTATGCTCTCATTTTAATGTTTGTATATTCTAATGTTAATATGGAAAATTTTATACCATAACATTCAAATTATGATATTAAAATTGAACTGATGTATGTGTAACTACAGTAACTTACCATAATTAGGTTAATATAATTAAATTATAAATAATTTTAATTTATAATTTTATAGTTGTAAAAGATTATTTGGACAAAACTTCAGCGGCAAAGAGTTGAAAGGGTAGCTGTCCCAAAAGATATAAGCCAGCTTTTTTTGGAAGAAATTATAAGTCATCACGAATGCGCTGTTTCCGATATGTTTTGAACTTGATGAATCTAAGGCTATGCATCCCAATGAAAGCTGTGGAACTTAGCTCAATAGGTTCACTATCACAAGATACTTGGCGATATATACCCTCGATTTTCTCACTTCCCTGATAAATTAATTGAGCGAGAGTTTAACATTGCTCAAAAGTCACTTTTAAGAATTTTTTAACCAAAATGTTAATTTAGGGGCTGTTTGGGATTGTTGCCGTTTTATGTTTTTTTTTCACTAAAAAAAAAACAGAAACATGTTTGGATAGAATGGGTCTAATTTTTTTTTTTAAATTCTAAAGTGTTTTGAAAACAGAAAACTCTATTTTATAAACGGGAATTTGTGGTTTACGCTTTTTCGCTTTTTTTTCGCGGAATAAGATACGTTACTTTTTACAAATCATGTATTCTTTGGATTGAAGATCAATTCATATCAAATATGCAATTATATTTCAAGATTCTTTTTCAGCCGTAGCTCTTTTTATACTCATTATTCAAATATGAAATTCAACACAGTTTATCCACCTTCTTCCTCTCGTTTTATTTTCTTCACTCACTCACCATTGTTCTTGAAAGAAGCTCAATTAGGATCTCCAAGAAGAAGCATAAGGTGGTTTGATTCTATCTTTGTTTTTAAAATTATATTGTGGTGTCTAATTCATGAATTAATCTATATTTTCTTTTGTTTTTAAAATTATATTGTGGTGTCTAATTCATGAATTAATCTATATTTTCTTAAGTAATTTATTCGTAGACCAATGAGAATATGGATTTAAGAAAAATGATGGCTGGCCTATATTCTATAATTATTGTTGTCATTCCAATGTCTTAGAAATTGGATTTTCATGCTCTACGAGTTTAGTGGAGTAGCATATAGACAAACCCTTTAATCATAGTGGTTCATGCAGCCTTTAATCATAGTGGATTTTC
>CATIWJ010253382.1:0-28130 GCA_949640765.1 Croton laevigatus | reverse complement strand
TTCCTCAACAATCCGGCGTTCAACTGCAAAACAAAGCTCAGCAGCTGTTCCTCTTCGACTTCAGCAATCTGCTTCTTCTTCTTTGTTGTGTCCAGCCAAGCAAAAACAAGCAAGAATGGTGTCCTCTTCGAATCACCAGTTTAGCAAAAGAAACGGCCAAACCCAGCAAAATATAATTGAATAAAAACAGAAGAAGAAAATCAGCTTACTCGTTGCTGCTCCTCTCCCCAAGACGGCACCTCTCTGCTTTCAAATCGTTCTCTGTTTTCTCTACCTTTTCTCGTCCACTGCTCCAAATCACCAAACCGTGCTTCTCTTTTTCATTTTCAGCTTCTCTGCGTTGTTCCTCTCATCGTCATTACCTCAAGACCGTCCGGCGTCCTTGCAGATCACCTCTCCTGCATATACGAGCTCCAAACCCAGCCGCTAGCACAACCAGCAGCTTCGTCACCTGCAGAATCGTGCATCCTCTACTGCTCTCAAGAAAACCAGATCCGGTCCCCTCTTTTATCACCAGCTGGCGCCCCTTTTTTTCCTCCTCAAAACCAACTGCCCTCTCCTCTTCGTGAAGCAGAGTCCTCTTCTTAAAGAACTCATGTTATTCCTCTCTTTTCTTTACAACTCATTCCAGATTTTCCTTTTCTTCAATTTGTACAGGTGCTGATGTTAGTCCCTACTTCTTCACGTGTAGAGCTCTTCTTTTCTCCTTCAAAAGTAATCCGACCAAGCTGCTCATCTTTATTATCGTGTACAGCTGCTATCTTTAACTTCACACCTCAAAAACACAACATTCAGCTTTATCATTTTTTTAATCTCTAAAGTGCCAGATATAGCTTCTTTTCAGGACTAAAATCAGCTAGTCCCAACGCACACACCATTCACGCCTGTAGCTATTCCCTTTTTTTCAATTTTTAAATCATGTACAGCTCTCCTTTCCTCTACTTTTCACGTGGAAAGTTGCTGTTTTTGTGCTTTTATGTTTTTGATTCAAAACACAGCCGCCCTCTCTTCTTCTCTTTTCTTTATTTTCTTTTTACTCATTTCATTGGACAAAACGCTTATACCCTTTGCGTTTTGGACCCAAGTCAACAGCTCTACTCAAAACGCAACTTCAACCTCACCTTTTCCATATAAAACGCAGCTTCCTTCAAAACCTTCATCTTCTTTAAATCATGTACAGCAGCTTATTAAACTTCTGTTAACAAAATCTGCAGAAGAAGAGAAATCTCAACAGAAAACTACAGAATTCAATATCTCAAGCCAAAGCAAAGATGAAAAGAATGAACTGATGTAATTTAAAATTGGCACTGCTCTGTGTTTTCTGCTCTATTTTTTCGATCAACTCCCTTTGATTTTCCTCTTCTTCTTGTTTTTTTTTATCTTCCAAAACCAGACTCTCTCTCTCTTTAGTTTTCGAATTTCAAATTTGAAAAATCCCAACAAAACCGATCTTAGAACTTCATCTGAATCTTCATCAAATCCCAACTCAAATCCGGACTCGAAATCACATCAGATTCAAAAACCAAATCCCCCAAAATAATCGTTCTTCGAGTCTTTCAAAATAGCTTCAAATCGATAGTTGAAATCTCATCTGTTTACTCTCACCGAATCTCCATCTCATTTTTTTCTTCTAAAACCCAAAACGCAACGTTATATGGAACCTCAGAAATTCCTTCCAAAAATGCTCCCTCCTCCTGCGTTTTAGTTAGAACTGACTTCCACATTCTAATCTTCAAAACGCACAGAACCTTGCGTTTTGATTCAAATTCATAAAGCCCAAATGCCACGTTTTGAATGCTGAACTAGGAAAACAAAACGCAGCTCTCCCCTAACAAAACGCAGGCAGCTTTATGTTTTATGCATAATTACCGTTCCAGCTGCTGTTACTTAACACAGCCCAAATTCAATCACCAAACCTGCTGCCTCATGACATTTAAGTCCAAAACTCTATGATTCATGCCTAAAAGACCCTTGTACTTCTAAATTCTTTCAAAAATCACTCCTTCATGTGCCTTTTCTGCCCCGATTCCATTCCTTTTTATAGTAACGCCTAATTATGACCTGTTAAGTGAAAAATTGACAAATTAAGTGCTAAATAAGTTAATAAATTATCAATTATAAATGAAATTAAACAATTATGCTATATAAAAATATGTATAAATTTAGCACTTATCACCTATTCTATTAAAAATAAAAACTTTACAATAAAATTAACGACGCGCAGGTCGTATTTAAAAATTTACAACTTTTGTAACCAGCCCATGACTCGCACCATGCAATAACATTCATTCGCACCATTAATTCAATCACATTTATCATATATATTCCAAATATCACAAATATACGTCAGTTCCAATTTTAAATTAAAGCCAACCTATTAGAGAAACCGTATAATTAAAAATTATAAACAAACTCGGTGAAGGGTTTCGGGTCCAACCCATTAAGTCAACATTTGACCAACTTATTGAATAAGTTGTTTATAATTAAAAATTACACTATTAAAATGATTAAGTGCCAAAAACCATTTCAATCAATTTCTCAATTACAAATTTATTTACACGTCGTGAATTAACGATTAAATCAACAACATATAATAAAATAATGACCTACTATGGTTTCATCATATAAAATCAAAAATTGCAATTAACACATTTTATCACATAAAATATTGCAATTTCACCAAATTTGCCAAAAATAATTAATCATGCAAAAAAATTACTATTTAACCCTTAAATCCTAATTGTTGCAAAATTATAATCTAGTCCATTAAATTATCATTCATGCAAAAATAATTTAACATTTAAATTTTAATTTGTGCATAATTACGATTTAATCCCTAAATTTTAATTTTATGTAAAATTATAATTTAACCCATTAAATTTTAATTTATGCATAAAAATCCTAAAATCCAATTTTAGATTTAATTTTAGCAAAATTAGCAATCCAATCAATCAAAAAAATTTCCGATTTTAACTCTTTAAAATCCTAATTATTCAAACTACATTTCAATCTATCCCTATGCACATAAAATCATATTTTATGAACCCTACAACTAATTTGGTTAATAAAACAGAGCTCTGATACCACTGTTGGAATTTTTTGCAAGCAATAATGTGACAATCATAGAAATAAAAACAACGGAAGTAATTAATTAAGCAAAAAATAACCCTGGAGCATATTTTATCAACCTAATTAAGTGTATGGATAGTTAGAGATATACCTTTGAAGCGTGCTTCAACTGGATTGCTGGAGGCCTTCCCACTAAAAATTTTTAAATGAACGGAATGACCCAGAGATTGAAATGCAAATCCCCTCTTTCTTCACACACACAAGGAATCAAAGGGAGGACTCAAGTGTGCTAGCACTAAGAATAGAAACTAACGGATTTCTCTTCAATAAACGAATCTCATTTGTTTTGCTTTGTTTCACGTTTGAACTCACAAAGAAATTAAAGAAGGAATATGTTATCTTTCTTGTAACACCCCTTGACCCGATTATTTGTAACCGAACCAAGATGTGCTACATTACATATTACATGGTATACAGAATATAATCTACAAATATTACAATAAGGGTACAATTTTTTTTTCTTCTATACTCTAATTCTTCAGAGTCTGTCTTCATCTTCACAGTATATGCCAACTAAATTTTGTCAATTGTCTAATCTCAGCCTGCCCATGCTAAGTCTTCGGAGACCTACAAGTTTAGAATGAACCAAACTTGCTGAGCGATTTCGCTCAGTGGATACTTTAACTATGATAAATAAAAATAATTATAATGCACATGCTAAAATATCAATTTGTACTTTATTTTAAAATATTCAATAAATTAAAACATATTCTCTGTAAATCAAATAATATATAATTCAATCAAAACTTTAGTCAAAGTAATGAGTAAACCAAATAAAATACTTTTGAACTTACTTTGTTATTAAGATTTGCTTTACTAGGTATTTGGATGAACTTAAGGATAAAGCTACTGTATTTAATTTTTGTAATCTCGGATGACTTTAGGCCGTAGCCGGAGTATCCTATTTTGACCAAAGTCAATTCATTTAGCGGCTGTATCAAAAGTTATTCAATTCTATTTTTACCCAAAATCTAAACTGGGTGGTTCGCAGTACTGCTCAGTATATGATGCATCATACCCTTATCACACTAATTCAACTTAGCCTAAGTAGAGCATAAAGTATTTAATAGATATGCGATGAATTTATTCTATATAAAATTTACTGCATTTCCATCACATTCATTGAATTCTGAAATATATATATTCTGCATTATCCAAAATTAAAGATCATCGCAATATCTATTTCAAATCCAACATTTTCATCAAAAATAATCACAAACAATTTATCACATTTACATCAATTACTTATTCATCGTAAAATTGTTGTTCTTTAAAATAATTATTTAACATAATTATTCTGTATTTAGTATTTCAAACATTTATATTAAAATATACTATAGCTTAATTCAAGGTATTACTTAACTTAAATAGATTTTGAAATTATATTTAAAAGATACTTATTAGAAATTTTACCATATTTTTCTGTTAAAATAAACTTAAATAATTTTTAGTAACATTTGTTTAATATAATAATACTTTTAGAAATTAACTTGATTTACTAAATATAATTAGATAATAACTTATAAATACTTGTTTGAAAACACAATTTTTATACTTGTATATATCTGTATCTATTTATATTTACTTTAATAAAATTAACTATGTTAATTTTATTTGTCTTAATAAAGTATCAGTAATCAAAATTTTAACTTAATTAGTCTATTTAAAAATACATCTTTTGTCTAAATACTTGGGACTATAAAATTAATAAACCTTAGTTTAAAATCATATATATATACTTGTATAAGAATAATTATAATAATAATAATGATAATAATAATAATAATATATTCACTTAAAACATCACTTTCTTATAATATCTCTAAATTAATTTAAATAGTTATTTAATAAACATTAACTTATAAAGTAAATAATTAAATAACAGATAATGTACCAAAATTTTATGTTTAATAATAAAAATATGTTTATATAAATTACTCAATTAAAATATATTAAAAATATGTATATAATAATTTTTAATAAATAAAACATGTATTATATTCCTAAGTCTATCCATTATTTATTAACCTTTTTAACATATTTATAAGCTTATTTAATTTTATTCATTTATCACTTATGTCGAAATCCACATGGAAAGATTACGACTATTTAAATAAAATTCAATTTAATCATTTAAATTACATATAATACTTAACTTAAACTAGAATCAACAATTACTCCTTCCTTAATTATTAACTTAGTAGTTAAAACATATATATCACAAATAACATAAATCAAGATTTTCAAATCAACTCATCAACAATTTTAATGATGCACAATAATTAAAAAAATGCATAAAATAAAAGTTTTTCATAGTTAAAGTATCAAACCTGGTCTCCAGCACTATAGTTCCTACCCTTTACATTTACTCTCGGACTGTCCTTATTCCAACGCTCTTCATTTATGAAAAATCATAAAATATTATCTATACTATATTTTTACTTATTTTTTTTTTCCATTCATTTATTTTACGACGTATCCTTATTTCTCTATTAAATTAACTTACACTTAATTTCTATTCTTAATTAATAATTACAAATTTAATTAAATTCTTAATCATTAATTAATTTCATTTACCATATTTCAAATTTCTGTCGATTATAATTATTAACAATTTATTTAAGTCCAATTATTTATTGTCCGATAACATTTATATTTAAATTCTAAATTTTATTTTAATTCTCTTTAATGAAATATAATTAATAATTAAATTCTATTAGTTTAAGTTGCGAAAATTACATTTTCGATAGTTCGGAGCCTCGGATTGAAAAACGGATTCCAACATTGGACTCAGCATGTCGAAACGATGCGATAGGGGTCTGTTGAAATTTTTCACCGGAGGAGGAATATTCTGGTCGCCGGTTCTCCGCCGGGCAGCAGCCAGAAAATGACCGTAAACCTGCAAAACTCATCCGATTTTAAATCCGAACATACCATCAGAACCATCTCAACGCAAGAAGTCCAAATATACGATTATTTTCAACCGATTACACACACTTTCGCCGGAAAAATCAATCAAAAATTCGGCAGGTCGCCGGAAAATATAACTTCCAAATCCGGCGTCCAATCGAAGCAATCCCAACATCAAATTAAAGCTTATCAAGAGTGGATCAAGAATCTAACCTTGGATCGGCCAACTCCAGCCGGAAGGCGTCGAAAAGTCCGTTGAAGCCCATTGAAAATTTTGAACTCGACTTTTATTCCGGCTACAGATCGGGGAAAAACCATATACCATTGGAAAGATCTTGTTGTGAGGATTCCAGATCAAGTCTCCAAAGCTCCATCCGACCACCGTGGGGGCCGGAATCTTCGCTGGAAGCTTTAAGCGTCGTTTGCCTTTGCTCACCGGAAATGGCGTTGTCCGGCAACGATACCCACATCAATCGGAAGCCCATGTTGCAAGGAGTCCAGATCGGTGCTCCTTGTCGGCGTCTGACCACCAGATCGACCGAAAATGGCGCCGGCAGATCCTCTCTCTCTTGAACGTCGCGACACTGTTATCTCTCTCTCGCGTCTTCCGTTGCGCTCTCTCTCTCTTTTTTTCTGCTTTCAGTCGCCGGCCAACAAAGAAGATGAAGAGGGAGGAGAGCAGGAGTTCGCGGCGGCGATGATGGAGCGGCGGCGCTGGCTCTGTTGCCGCTGGTCGTCTGGTATGGTGGCGGTAGAAATGAAGAAGAAGAAGGCAACGAGGAAGGGAAGAAGCAAATACACATTTGGTTTCAAATCTACTCAATTCTTTTTTTTTTTAATAATAATAATTATTTAGATATCTTTCAAATTAAAATACTAAAATGCCCTCAATTGTTACTCCTATTTACGTAAAAATATTTGGACTATAATGTCCTCAACTATTCAATCAAATTATATAAATGCCGGTAGTTTATAATTTCTAAAATACCCTTTAAAACAAATTTGATTTTTAAATTAGTCCTTAGTTAATTTAAAATTTCTAAAATATCCTTCAAAATAATTTTATTACCAAATTGACCCCTTTTTTAATTAAAATCAACATTTTAAAAATTAGGATGTTACACAACATGCATGACTTTTCTAATCAACGTCTTACACCCCTATAAAACCTAGCATTTAAGAACACCAATTTTCCACATTACTTTTCAGATTTTGGAACTCTACATCACATATTTTATTAATTCTTTCCTCTATTTAATCCTTTTATCATCTTCTTTCATCCATATCTTCATCTTAACGTCAAAGTTGCAAAGATTCAATTTTAGTTTTCTTCTATCTTCTTTTATTTTCTTCAACCATGGGTAAGGAAAAAGCTTCATCCTCACATGCTCATAAGGGGCCACAAGCCCAAGAATTATCCTCTAAATATAAGTGTTCTTTTCCCATCTATTCACCTAAAGAAGAAAGCAAATTTACTGCAATCAAGCGTAGGGAAATAATATCCCCCCTTCTCTTATCAAAGATGTTGGCATGGAAAAGGTATATAATCAGGTCCTTACTTCTAATGGTTTGAAAAAGATTGTTAGCATGTAAGAACATAGTTATGGTAATCTAATTTATGAATTCTTCACTACTCTTGATGTTAACAAAGATGATTCTCAAATTTTTGAGTTTTGTTTGCTTGGTAAATCTTACCAACTTACATATAATTTTATGCAAAGCCCCACCACCTAGAACCTGATCCCTGTTCGCTCAAAATTATACTATACAAAAGCGACCCGCAAGTATACGGGGTTGTTAAAGCACAATGGTAAGTACACAAGGTCGTATTCACAAGGAAGGCTAATGAAATTATTAATTTCTCTAAAAGAACAAATAGAAACGAAGTAAGCAAAAGAAATGATATGATTGGTGATTTGATTAAAACTAAAGCAAGTTTGAATTAAAAGAAATGATTTAAGTGCAGAATGTGCGAGGTGGAAAGTAGAGAAAACAACTGACAAAGAAAGCAGAAAATAGGAAGCAAAGACTGAGGACTGTCTAGAGTTCATAATCCACAAATTAATCATTTATAAAATCAAAAACACTTAGTTGATTAAATTAAGAATTCAACTCCTAAAATTAATTCTATTAGCAATTGCATTCATAGAATTCAAAATGAATTACAAGTTGAAAACAAAATTCTTTTCTTAAAACTTATATTTCTAATTCATTGGACGTTATCAGGCATTAAACTTTAACTCTCGTTCCTTCGTTCAACACCTATAACAAATAATTAAAGCTATGCAATTGTTCGCAAACATTCAATCAATCCAATTAAAACAGAAATAAAAATCAACAAAGCATAATTCAATCTCATATCAAAATGTGCTTCATAATCCCTCTAGACAATAAGGAAATTAATTCGTCTTAAGCATTTCAATCCCAACAACAAATGAAAAACAGAGCAAATATATGAACCAGAATTAATTCTTCACTGTTCTATTTCGAAAACCAATCTCAGCCTAGTAATAAAATTTATATCAATCAACAGTGCAATCTCAACTAAAACAATCATCAAAACTCAGTTCATCAACATAATCTCAAACCCAACACAATCAATGAATAAAAACAGGGAAGAAAATAAAAATATTAACCAGATTTTGATGCCAACAGAAGACGTTCCAGGCGTGAAGAATCAGCTCCGTCCGGCGTCCTTTTCAGATCTCCGGCGTTCAGGTGGTCTTCCACAGAAAAGAGGACCGGCGTTCTCCTCAAATCACCACGTCCAGCAGCTCCACAGAAAATGAAATCGGCATCTTCTTCATATCACCAGTTCAGCTCGTGTCATCGCCTCTAGAACCAGTCCGAGCAAGATCGTTCCGGTCTCCATTCAGATCTTCAGGTTGTGCCGCTGCTTCTTTCCAAATCGCCATCAAAGAACCCAAAAGAAACACCAGAAAATCTCGTCCTCCCTCTTCCTCGTCTTTCTAGCGTCCGGAGCCCAAGAAAACACTCTCTCCGTCGCCGGTCGAGGTCGCCGTCAAAGAACCCAGCCGCTGCACCTTCGTCCCTAGCACAACCAGCCGCCCCCTCTGTTTTTCCTTCTTTCTATCGTGTACAATTGCTCCCCTCCCCTGTAGCCTTTTCTTTCTTTTCTTTTATTAGATTGCATAGTCCTCACAAAACCTAGGTCAAAACGCAAGTCCTAGTGCGTTTTGATGAAATTTGCCAAATCAGTCCCTCAGCTGCTTACAACTCCAAACTAAACGTATACACTTTACAAATATTTCCTTTACACCCCTGTCTTTGCCATTCATACCCAGATTTTTGTTCCTTCTTGCAACATTTTCCAACAATGACCTAAAAAAATGAAAATATAAAATATTAGTGCCTAAAGATAAATTATTCATCAATTATAAGCGAAAACTAAATAATATTTCACATAAAATGCATATATAAAATTGGCACTAAACAAAGTTCGATTATTTACGTCATCGATTACTATTTATTACACGATTTCGGTAACTTTAATTTGAATCTCATTTTAATTTAATACTGATAATACTTAAATCCAATAATTAAGTCTGTGGTATTTAGAGTTCTAAGGGTTCGGAGTCTTGATTTGTCAAACGGAGTTCATTTTCAGGTTCGGGGTGTCGAAATGATGTCAAAAGGGTTATATCCGAAAATCACTCACCAGACGGAATATTCCGGTTACTGGCAGCAGAATATTCCGGTCTCCATCACCGGAAACCACAAATGGTGTCAGAATTTCACACAAAATGCATGTCCAGATTCACCCCAATTCAAAGTTCTCAAATATGCAATTATATCCAACAGATTATTGGTCAATTAGCCAAAAAAACCCAAACGCAGTCCTGCCCTTTGCCCGAGAATGTCTCAACGAAAATTCTCACCCAAACAACACAATCTCAACGTGAAAATGAAGCTAAGGAGGAGAGGAGTCAAAATATACCTTTGCATATACGTAATCTTTCATTTATCTATCTACTGTTTTTAATATTTGTTTATTCAAATAAAAAATACCAATATTACTCCCTCGGCCTTTAAATTAATACTAATTCTCCTTTTACAACTCATTTGCATTTTAATTTTATTATACCTGTATTTAATTTTAATTGTGAATTTTATACGTTAATTTATGATTCTATTTTCTGTTTAGAAATAATAATCATCTTAAATTTCAATATTTATCAGACTTCATTTTATTATTAAATTTTCGACGAATCACAATTATAATCTGTAATATTTTTCTCAAATTATCTCATTTATTAATTGCTTTTATTGTCACTAATAAAATACCCATCTTTATATTTTATACTCTTGACTTGAATCTGAATCTATCATAAAATATTTTACCTTTAAATCTTCTAACTTACTACTTAACTAAACTTGAATGTTTTGGTTTATGTATTTGCTTACATAATTGTTCTTATAAACTTCTCGAATACTTTTTCGTTTATTATTTCAACTAATATTACTGTTTATTATTTAATCTTTTGTAATATCTATTGAATTTCATTTTATGATAAATTTTATATTTTCTTATTCTTCTTTTTGCATTTCTCGACTCTGTATAAAATTAATCTAGCAACCATTAACTTATTTCTTTTCTGTTTTTACCGTATTTACAACCTATTTTTAACACGTCTATTTCCTAATTATTTAGCCATTCATTTCCTAATAAATCTTCACTTCTCGACAACTCATTCAAAAATATTAATTAAACACATTTTCTTGTATTTCACTTATCTGCTTAACTTTTTATTAAATAATAATAACTTATTTATTTTCTATATAAAATCCACTTACAATCCGTTTACAATTGTATTTCTTATTTCTTCTCTTTTTAGAACATTTTCCCCTTTTGTTTATAATATGTTTACCGCATTATAATTAGTTTACTTCTTACTTACAATATGTTTACTATGTTTATGATTTGTTTACATTTTTTTACAATACATTTGCTTTCTTAAATTTGCTATTAACAATCCAATATCCTTTTCCATACTTAGGTCACTTTGTACTTCCGATTTTATAAATTTTAGGACGTGACATTCTCTCTCTACAATTTCTCAACAAAAACCCTGTAACTCCACTCTGTGTGAAAATAATATGAATTTCTAGATAATCTTTAAACATTAATGTGGTAAAACATACAGATCTGGTGTCTCTCTATAATCTTTCAATCCTTTTTACTACTCCAGTGGTAATTCTTAGTTTTGCCGGCAAAAGCTTAATACTACTACAATACATTTCTAGCGGTAATTCTTTGCTTTATTCTTCGTTAATCTTGAAAATCGTTTGCTTTTTTCCGTTAATTTACTTCGTTTTTGTTTCTATATCCTATAGAATGTACGTATGCATAATGGAAAAATACATATGTTTCGCAAAAACATGTCAAAAAATACATATATTTGCCCATAAACATATTAGTCTTGTGCAGGAAAATACATGTATTTCCCAAAAAATATTGAAGAATATTTGTATTTACTAGAAAGAATAAGTCATGTCTAATACTGTAAGTACAGGTTGAAAGACTGCATATATACATATTGGAAAAATATATGTATTTTTAAAAAACAAAAATACATATATTTATCCATGAACGTATTAGTCATGTAATATATTTTTTTATAAATACATGTATTTTCCAAAAATATTTTAAAAAATACATGTATTTACCAAAAACATATTAGTCATGATAATGTAAGTACAAGTTGCAGGAGAACAAAATGATAATGGAGCTAATTTTTCCTAGTGGCTCGCCATCTCCGCTATCTTCTCTGCCAAATGTGTCAGTCTCTCACCCCTTGGAACGTCGTTAGATCTAAACTCGGCCGTAGTCGTACTCTTTCCGTCTGTGACAAATGTTTTAAAGAATAGAGACCTTCTTGAAGAAGGAGATGAAGAATCTGAGCTAGAACGAAGGGGATACTAATAATCAAGTGGTTCCGTGGTCATCTCCTACGCCTCCGCCGCCAGTTGCTACTTCGTCTCGTCTTTGTGAAATCTCAGAAACGGATGCTCAACAAACGGAAAAAGAAATGCGCGACAAACAGGATGGAAGAAGAATAGTAGTGAAGGGCAATTTTGTCCAATAAAAAATTAAATGACATTCATATAATATCTGAAAAATATTGACATTTATTTAAATCAACAATTTTAAAATATGACATTTATTATAAAAACCCGAAAAAAAAAACTTGGTGTATTAATGGGCCAACGTTTGTATTTTCCAGACTTGGGCTACTTTGTTATTGTCAGACATAAGCCTATAAATATAGGGCTTTTTATAATGACATTTTACACAATTATTATTATACACTAGAAGTTATTTTTAAAAGATTAATTATGAAAAAGTTATAATGTTTTTTATAAGTCACTTTTTAAAAAATAATTATAAAATAAATATTTTTTATTTATCGTTATTTTTTGTTTATATGTATTTTTAATTTCTAATATTATTTTAAATTTGTTTACCATTAGTTTTTTTTGTTAATCTATTTATTTTCGCTTATTTTTTTATATATTATTTATTGTTTTCCTGTTTTTCGTTCAAAAAAAATCACTTCACTGACAGTAGAAATTTATACATAATCCCAATCAAAATTTGTTGATTTCGAATATCATAGTAGTTTTACCTAATTTTCAAAAAACTCTTCTTAGCTCAAATTTTTCATTCATCTAAATATTGTCATATAACCAAAACAGTTTTGCACTAAAAATAAAGAGGATGTTGAAATGAATCCAATAATACTAAAATCTACCTCTAAACTTGCTAGAGCATGTTTGAAAAAAAAAAAAGGGCTAGAAAGTTTACGTGAAACTTCTCTCCATGATTCCAGGTATCTATGACAGCAATGGACGAACGGTAAATGTCATTGGAATCACTAGCTATTGCGTTATCGAATGCTGAGAGAATTCCGATATTTTGATCGATGGTGGATGATGATGGCCGAGCGGCAATACGAGCTACTCCATCGACAAGTGTCACGTTCTTGACATTATTTTCCAGAAACATCCAATGGAAAATAGGGTCAATGGGCCACTTTTTAGATATACAACATGCTTTTTGTTAAGAGACTATATAAAATGCTTTTAATCACTTTCAAAAACAAATTATAAACCTATTCTGTTTTTGTAAATTAAAAAAAAAAAACTCTTACTGTATTCTTTTCTGAAAAAAAAAATATGTTAAAATTCATGAAGCGATTTTAGTAAATAGTAAATAGGATTTTAGTAAATAGTAAATAGGAAATTTATTTTTCAGTAAAATAACATATAAATTTAATAATTAGTAAAATAGCACAATATGTTTCATAATTAAAAAAATGACACTTTTTTCTATGAAGAAAATATAAAAATGTATGAGAAAATATAAAAAGTAAATATATTTTCTCATATAGTAAAAAATACTACTTTCTGTTGTCAAACATATTGTATTATTTTTTTAAATACCAAAATATAAGTTGTGCTATGTACTACAATAATCATTTTTATATAATTCATTTTTGTGTCATTTGGTTAATCTTCTTCGAGGCCTAGATTGGGATATGGACCCTTATCTTCCCTCATATTTTTTCATATACTTTTCTTTTCTTCATTTAATATTAAAAAAATTATTTATTTCACTAAATAATATAAAAAGTTAAAATTGTCGATTTGAAAAAAAATTAAGGAATAATTATTATTTAGTCCTTGTATTTTTATATATTATATAATTTAGTTCTTATTTTATATTTTTTAGTCCTTATATTTTTTATTTCATTTTTTAATTCTTCTGTGATTTTGTAACATTAAAATCACGAAAATAAATAAATACTACCTCCGTTTTAAATTGTATGAAACTTCATACTATTCATCCTTCTTTTCCTTCATAATTTTCTTCCAATTTTACCCTAACAACTTATAGCTACTTAATTTAAAAAATGGACCCCATATATTTTTCACCACTAACTCACATCAAATCAATATAAAAAGTGGATCCCACATGCACTAAAATCCAAGTCTCCCCTACTAAAAAAGACAAGACCCAAAATTGTCCAAATCCACCCACAAATACTAAAAGTCTCAACATTTTGAAAACTAGCCTTCAGCTACAAGTCTTATATAATTTGAAACGGAGGTAATATATAATTTTAAATTATGCATATAACAAATAAAAAGACTAATAAACACTGATTATTCATTGAAAACCACTCATTTAGCCCGTTATTGCAGTTTAGTTATAAAACTATTAAATTTTTTAGCCCCTCAATTTTAAAATATTTAATAGTATATATTTTTTACTCTTTGCAAGGACCAAATAATTAAATAGTGAAAAAAGAAAGAGACTAAAAATATAATATTAAAAATATAGTGACGTAAAAACACATTGGTTAAATAATAATTATCCCAAAATTAATGTAAAAGTGAATTTATTTATTTATTTAAAATTGTACTTGATTGTTTAATGGTACCATAAGTTAGAAACACAAAAATAGTTTGTATTAAAAATAGGGACATAAGTGTTAATTATGTAGAAAGATAAGGATTAAATATTTTTTTTTATTAAGTTTATTTTTCTTAAATAAAAATTACTTTGAATGAAGTTGTAATTACAGAGAATTTTTTTTTCTTTTTGACATAAATTATTGAGAAGTTGTATTGTAACTTATAATATATGGATGACACCCATCTATGCTTGATGATTTGAAACAAAGATACTTTTCCCACTAAAAAGATACTTTCTTTAATTACTAAACAAATCAAATCTTTTCAACTTTCTTAAGATTCATCATTAAGCTGTTATTTCTAAACGATATTGGATTAAAGGATGACAACTCACTCCCAACATAAGCGATTGGACAAGTTTCGAATATCATCTACCAAAAAGCTTGATCTGGTTGGCAAAACTTTTTTGCTGCTGCTGCTGCTGCTATCTATTCCACTTTAATTTCAAGCTACCAATCAATTCAACCTTTGACTAATATACTTTAAGCGAGGGCGGCTCAATTATTTAGAGGTGTTAAAAAGTGCTTTATACTCTTTAATTTTTCTTATAAATCACTTAATCAATGTAGTAATATTTTGCTTTTTAAAAAAAAAAAAAAAAAGGATTAAAAGCCAAAAAAAAAAAATGAAAAACCTAGATAACTTACTAATTTTTAAATTAAAAAGTCCTTTTAATGTGAATTTGGAGAGTAAGTTTTCAGATGTGGGATAAAAATAATGAAGAAAAAGAATTAATTTGAGAGAAAAGGATGCCAATTTATGAGGAGAAAATAATGAAATGCATTAAGACAAATAAACACCAATAATTACATAATAAACATAAAAGAAATAATTATCAAGAAAAAACAAAAATTAATTAGATCTCATATCGACATTTGGGTCAATCCATTAGATGCTAATTTGGCGTATGATCAAGTTGAATATTGTTCATGAATGAAGATGCTCAACGAAAACAACGTAAAAAGGCATAAAACAATCAAATAAACCAAAAATAAACATGCTATAAACATAAAAAAGACATGCTGAAATTTATTGTAAACCAAACAAAAACAAGGTTTAAAATTTAAACAGTAATTCGAATTTAATAATAATAAAAGGAAAAAAGAAGGTTTTTTTAAGGTTTATTGACCCTGCATTCTCGGATTAAACCCTAAATCTAAATACATGCTTGATTTAAATTCGAGATCAGGACAAAATGTAGTTCCAAATCACTATTAAGTGATTTAATTACACATTATTTATGTTGTTAGGTGATGAAGGAGAAAAGATTAATTGAAAAACTAGTTAAAACACAATACCTTAGCACCGATAATTCGGCTAGATCTTAGTTAAATCTTGAAAATACGGGTGCAAGACCCTATAAAAGTGGATTTGGAGCTTGAGGAGAAAGAAAATTCAAATGGAGGGAGAAAGTGAGAGAAAACTGAGTGTTTTCTTGAGCTGGGTTGGCAGATTGTCGGTAAAACTATGTCTAGAGCTATTTATGAGGACCCCTTATTTATAAGGAGCAGGCAGGGCCTTTTTAAGAGTGTAGGCAGCCGTTTTCAAGTCAAACAAGGATTAAGTCTTTTTTCTTAAACCCAAAGTAGGGAATATTTTAGAATTGGGACACTCTAGAATACTCCAAAATAGGAGAAAACTGGATCGAAATAAGAAAACACAGGTTGTCAAGAAACTGGATATTTGAGTATTGTAGCAAGGGTACAACACATGGCAGGTGACATGGTAGAAGGAGAAGTCGGCACCATGTGGCATGCCATATGGCAGGCGGTGACACTTGGTAAGAGCAAACTGGTTGGCGGCGGATGTGGCAGTGACTGAAGGTTCATTAGCCGGCTGACAATGGTCGATGATGGCACTGTAAATACCAAAATTCGACACTCCTAATTGGTCCCCAACATCGATTCAATTCAATTCAAGTAGCTTTATAGGCCCACGGGCCTAAACTGGACACCATTCTAACCTCTTTACGAATCTAATGTCATGGCCCCTTAACCTCATGCATCCCTCTCAATCTTATTTCCATCCTACCTTAAAATGCGAGTTTTTCGAAGTCAAATTAATAAAAAACTGGATAGAAAATCAAAGCAAGAGCACCAATCATCTCAAACCGGATCTAATTGAACTGAATCAGACAAAATTAAACCAAGGGTCAAAGTTAAAGCACAGTCAGGATTCAGAGCCAATCAAGAGTTTCCACGTGGTGGCTTATGCTTAGTCAGTAATCAAAGTCAACTAGTCAACAATAGCACCACTTGCCGTCGCCGTGACAGCCTTCAACCACCGTCCATTGTTGCCTTCTGGCCAAACTTCGATTACCGATCACCAGCCAATGACCCTCTTACCACTACCACATCATCTTGCCATGTCAGCACCAACCAACCAACTCAGCTACCACATGTCCAGTGGTTGGCTACCATTGTCATTGATCTACCATGTGGCAATGACATGTGGTGCTGCCCTTTCTCTCCTTTCCAACGAGCTATTGCCATATGGCCCAATCAAAGGTTGCTATCTGGTACCGACTTTTACAGTCCAAATTTTTATCTCTAATTAGATTATATTTTCCTATTCTGGTCTAATTTTCTCATATTCCAGAGTATTCTAGAAAGTTCTAATTTTAGAATATTCTCGGCTTTTACTTAAAGACAAAGAAATAGCTCCTAGACTCTCAAATAAGTTAAGCATGCATCTCTATAAATAGGGGTTCTCATACACAGTTCAAGATATCCATTAGACATCAAAAACTCTTAAAAAGCTCAAAAAAAAAACCTAGTTTCTTTCCAAGATACAAGCAACCCAAATTTTCTCTCTCCTTCAACTCAAGATCCATTTTTCTAGGGTTCCACCTCCACATTTTAAGATTCAGCTCAAATTCGGCTTAATAATCGATGCTCAAGAACAATATTCATGTTGATCATAAGCCAAATTAGCATTCAATGGCATTGAGCCAAGTTTAGATCCAAGATCTAATTAATATTCTCTCTTGATAATGGTTTCTTTTGAGTTTATTTGTTATTACGTATGTTCATGCATTTAATAATATTCTCTTCATAATTCGGCATTAGATTTTCTTCAAAATATTTTTTTTCTTAATTATTTTTACTCCACATCTCAAAATCTAGTTTTTGAATCCACTTTGGAATGAATGATTAGTGCCTTTTAGCAATAATATTTATTTTTGCCCGTTGGGTTAATTGGAGTCATTCTTTTGGTTTTTTCTTAATTTTCCTTCAAGAAATAAATTAGGTGGCCACTCTCTCGAAATATTTTTGTGTTCCATGAGTCCTTATTATTCTAATATTTTTAAATTTCAATTTTTGGCTTATATCCACAAGTGCATAGGACCAAGTGTAGTGATTGGATGTGGGACACGTGCTGACACTTGGCAGGTGCTGATTGCCCATTTTTGCTAACTGTGCTGCTAACTTTGACCTAGTGTGATTCAAGCTAGTTCGATTCAATTTAATTTGGTTCGAGGTGATACTTTTGCTTTGGTTTTTTGTCCGATTCTTAATCAATTTGACTTGGAAAAGTTTCCAATTTGAGGTATAATTTAATTGAGATTGAGATCGAGATCGAGATCGACGCACACGGTTAAGAGGCAATGATATTGGACTAATAAAAAGGCTAAAACAGAATCAGTTCAGGCTTGTAGGCTTGAAGAGCTTCTGGAATTGAGTCAGATCTTTGACTGAAGTTTTGTGGGCTTGAAAGGTATCAAATTTGGTATTTACAGTAATAATCATGTGTTTTATACATACACTCCGTTAAAATGGTTAAAAAAGAGACTCGTAGATAACACTCAAATAATATAGGGTTGTATTGGATCCATTAGTATAAAAAGGGGCTTTAAAAAAAAGCTATAGCATAGGGACTTCGAAATGTATTTGGCCATGCAAATACAAAAGATGCAAAACACATAACTGAGGGTAGGATTCATCCGCCTTTAGCCACTTGAAATAGCAATGCCGGCAGCCGAACGGAAAAAGTAAGGGCTGGCAAAGCCTAAGGCAACACTGCATTCATCGCCGGAATAGCCATCACTAGTGATCAAAACACAGAAAATGAAACCATCAATATCAAAAGAGTTCTTCATTTTTTTCAATGATCCGGTGTTTTTTGGCAATGATTTTTATCACCATTATTTTCTTCCAGAGTCCCTCTTTCTTTTGGTATGAATTTTGGGTGATGTTATCATTGTTTTAAGTCACTGGAAAGCATGGAAACCGAACTATTTTTTGACTTTTTCGGCAAATTAAGGTTGAATGAAGTGAAAATAAATTGTATATTTGAAATAAGCATTAAATTATGATTCTCGATGGTACAAAATTTTCTATTGTTTGGTGAAGTTGTTCTTTTTTCGGTGACCCAAAATAAAAAAAACATTGAAAAACGAGAAATAGACAAATTATTAACAAAAAATAAACCAATAAACAATAGTAAAGAAAAAGTTAAAGAAAAATAATAAATAAATAATAAAAAAATTACATATTTTATAATATTTTATTATGACCTCTATAAAATACCATGAAAATTTTTTGTCAAATTCTAATTCTCAACATAAAAAATGCAGAGTAACCGAGTACGTAAATATATAATGAAATTACTAAATAGAAAAACTTAGGGAAGCAAATGTGTTGTAAAAGAAGAGTAAACTAACTATAAACATATTGTAAATAAAAAATAAATATGTTATAAAAAAAGAGAAAATATTTGAATGTCGTAAGAAATGAATGATTAAATATTCAACAGTGAAGTAAATAATTATAAAATTAGAAAGAATTAAGAATTATGGAATCAGCTGATTCTATGTTGTAAATGATTAAATATTTAATAAATAGAAATAAAATAATAATTATGAAAGAAAAGGGAAAAAATTGCAATGGCAAAAATAACAATTTCGAAATTTAAGTTCACCTTCAAGATAAAGCTTAGAAATAGAGTCTGATAAATTATTGAATTTTAAAAAAAATTATTATTATTATTAAAAGTAAAGAATGGAAGATAAAAATTAAATGTAGATATAAATAAAATGCAAATGACATGAAGATTTAAATGAAATGTAATGGAAATGAAATCTAAATGCAAATAAAATGTAAATGCAAAGGAAATTAAATGCAAATGTAAGGTAAAATCAAAATTAGATACGTAAAGAAAGGAAAGAAGAAGTAACCGACTTAATTAGCTTTATAAATAGACATAAGGGACTAAACGGAATGGAGGAGAAGGAGACAAAAGAAGAATTAAATTTAGAATATTATAACTATTTAAATAAATTAAAAATGAGAATTTTGAGAGAATACCTATTAGAGAAACCAATTACTTCACTACTGTTTAGACCTCATCATGACCAACAGAGATTACCGATCGACTAGTTTCAGGCTGGTTATTAGTTTAGAATTGGCACGACACAAATTCAGAGGGCCGAGACCAGCATGCAATCAGACTAAACTCTGATTACAGAAACCTTTAACAATGAAAAGAATTAAATTGTAAATTTTTAAAAGTTACTATGTAAAAATTTCTTTAATTTACAAATGCAAAACAAACCAATATTTTTTTTACAATCCAGAAATCAACTGGACAAAAAAGTTAGATGAATTAAATAGCCTAACTCAACTCAGATGCTCGGTTCAAGAAGAAAGGATTTGAGCCTCGCTGCAACGGAATATCATAAACCTGCAAAACAATATATATGGGTATAAGCGTTATATATAGGCACTCAGTAAGTCCATAAATGGCATGGAAACAATCTAAAACAATACTATTAAAAACAAGTATATCAATCACAGATAATTCAAACGTGATGGTGTGTCGGGGTCACTAATCGCTAAATACTCCATCTCTTTTACCACCTCTATGACAATGAATCATCCTTATCTCAACCATAATAATCACTATCAATCTCAATAATCAATGGTAGGCATAAAGCCTCAATGAATAATGGTAGGCATAAAATCTCAATGAACAATGCACCTCTATCCCATTTTGACACACTATCGCACAATACAAGGAATATTACGTTTAAATAATCAATAAAATATTTATTCAAATACACACATTTCTCTCTCTTCTAATCACAAGTAAACTTACGTGAAAAAAGAATATATTATAATGAAGTAGAAAGGATAATATATAAGAAGGCTTAAAATATGTATTTAGTATAGTTGTTAGCAATTAGTACATCACAAGTAATCATATATATATCTATGGAACTTACCTCGATTCCCACTATTAAAAATCCACCGGGTTGAACTCCGAGTGTTGACCAAGAAACTTCCTAAATGAACAACATAGTATTAACGAGACATGACAGAAAACAACCTATTATGTATGACAATGATGCATGAAATAAATTTTAAAAATCTATTTTAGAGTAGTGAAAATAATTTCAAAAACTTAAATAAACCAAATTTTATATTAATACTCATTTAAAAGCAAATTTATGAAATTTAGATTTAAAACCTTCAAAGGTTATCAAAACAGCCCTTTAGTTTGAAAATTCATAGAAAATAATTTCTAAGGCCAAAAATTCTAAAACTTTTATAGAATAAATTTCAACATTAAAATATAATCTCTACAAAATTTCAAGTTAAATAGAGACCAATAAGTCCCTCAAAATAACTGTGTAATCAAACTGGTCCAGCCAATATATTCAACTGACAGCATTTTAAAAATAATATTTTACACCTATAAAAATATTCTGAAATTGTTCTAAAATATTTTTCATAAATATTAGACATACAAAAAAACAACACATTAAAAATTCAGATTAACCAGATTTTTATAGAATTAATTAAAAATCGTCAAAGTTTCTATTTGAAATAATTCACAAAATAGATTTTCGTTTTAAAGGAAAAACCATTATAATATTTTGATTTATAGACAAATCACTAAATTCGAACACAAAAATTTAATTTTAACATGCCTAATATGTATTCATCAGAATAAAAAAAAGTGAATTGAAAAAAAAAAGTGGAGAAATAAAAACCTAAAAAATTGAAGAGCAATTGCTGCTGGACTATTGTAAACCAAGCAAAAACTGAATGTAAATCAGCTTCATACCCTTATCGGCTCTCCTTCATAATCATCCAGCTACCCACTCAAATTTCTACTCTCTAATTGCTTTCATTCAATTCTCATCTCCATAACATCAACACTGTTTGTTTGGGTTTTTTTTTCTTTGAACTTCAGACCACCTAGCCTCCATCAGTAGAAGGATAGACGGCTAGTAAACGTTGCTTGACCACCGGGGTCTCTTCTGACAGTGATGGAGCTTCTTTTAGGCAGCACTGGTGGATGTTCATAAGTGGCGACGATTAGGGCACATCTGAAGGAAGAAGAAGACAGCCAAGGAAAATTTCTATTTTAGTCCTTCATTTCTTGAGTTTTTTTAAAAGAGCCTGAAAAATTATATTTTCATCCTTCTGCAGTTGTTTTAACAGAAAAAAAAAAAAAAGACAGAAGGGTATACTTGTCCAACAGAATTGAAATGCAGGGAGTTTTTTGTCCAAAAAAAATAATTAGGAAGGAAAATGTAGAATATACTAAAATCTAGGTGGCTTTTGAAAATTTTCCATAATTTATTTCAAAAATAATAAATTAATAAACATATTATTGAAATTTGTAATGTTGATAAGCAATAACATATAAAACTATAATTAATATTAATAACATAAATAATTGTCCATATCATATTCTACATTTGACATTTTCGCAAGAACTTCAGTCTTGCTCCACTACCATATAAGAGTTTGGCTTAACTATCTTAAAAATTTGAGTCGACAAAAAAAAAAAAAAAAAAAAAGAATTATCCGACCTTATATTTAACTGAAATCGCTCACTTTTAACTGATGTAGGATTTACATTCCCAATACTTATTTACCATCTTTAGTGATCTTACCGTATCAAACTTGAATTAGTCAGCACTCATAATTTGGGTTCGAAGCCAGATTATTATTATTATTATTATTATTATATATTTGGTGGATATAGATTTATTATCATGATGGGTCCTCAGGATATGATAATATTGACCCATAGCGGATCTCGATCAAGAGAAATTTTGTTATCATCAGATGGTGACAAACAGTAATTATCAACTGCGATTTGAATTGTGGGGTTTCATATCAATTCAATTCGTTAAAGGTCATCCTTCAACTTTCAAGTGGACTTTCACTTCAATTGACGTACTGCCAATGAAAATTAGCAGGTTTTTACTAAAATGTGTGTTTAGTTTTCTTTAAAGCATTTCTATCCTTGGAATAAAGAGCACAGCTGAAAGCAAATACTTGTTTATTTTTGTTTGTATCTTTTTATGTAGATTTAAAAAAATTTTGTACCATGATTGTTGTTATGATGAACACAACAGAGCAAAAGTTAAAGCGGGGCAATAATTTGCTTAGTAAAGAAATTATTGTAAGAAATCAGCATTCCTTTTTGGATAGTTGACTTGAAACATAGACAACTAATCACGTAAAACACAACTTATGATCACAAAATACCCATAAATATTGCTAAAACTCGGCAACCAAAATAGCTTTGTTTCCTCTTCAATTTTCATGATTCTTTTCAAAATCAAAATAGCCTTTTTTGTTTTAAATTTCCATGCAAGAAGGCACACTTCTAAAGCCCAATTGGAAAGCCTTGGAAAAGCGAAAAAAATGACTTCATCCCAGCTCGAATCTGAGGCCCTAGAGTTCCAAATAATACACCTCAACCATTATGCTGTACATAGAACTTTATATTTTTCCTTTCGTAATTATATATATTTTAAAATGTATGGAGTCCAGTGAAGCCAATGGGCCCAACGTGAATCCGCCACTGACAAGTGTAATGTTGACTAATGACTGAGGTGCATGAAAAATTTGAAATTACCCAATAAATTTCATATCACATCTAATTGGATCCTTAATTTTAAATTGGGAGTGAAATTCTAAGTTATTATCAAGTTAAGGGTGAAATTGCAAGAAAGTTAATTTTAGGGCGAAAATGTAAAAATTGCAAAGTTCTGTGCGAGAAACTGGAAACCGGAAAAGAAGAGAGTTATTCTTTCTTTCTCGAAACATTAAAAAGAAAAGAAATTGATAGCGATAGCATGCATGCGTCCATCCAATCCCATCCACTTAGCATCAAATCAAGCCCAACATGACTGCCAGCTGCATGAGCATGAGTGACCACATCTATTTCTGTCTCGCATTGCCAATATTACCCTTGCTTTATTATGTGAATTACGAATGACCCAATCATGCACTTTCTGAAATCCCACGTCAGTCTGCATGACCAGGGGTGAGCCACTGGATGTAGCAGCACCTGATCAGCGTGGATTATGGTCCACTCGTGCACCTTTTTTGTTTGCTTTCAATCTAACGTACAACGCGTCCAACTACAAAATTTTTCAAACATTAATGCTCAAATGGCCCCAAAAAATTTGGTCACTTTAGTCGGCAGTGTACCCAGATTTTTAGTTTTTTTGTCAAAGTCTCCCCAAATTGGACTAGTTTTGCCAAATTGCTCCAATGCACAGGGAGTGAGTCTCACAGTGATAATTAGGGGCTGGACTTCATTTTTAAGCTCTTTTATTTGCATTGCAAGAGGAAGAAAATGGATATGGAGTGGATAAAATTACGAAAGTTGAAGGGATTATTTTTTGTTTACGCAGAGAATATGAAAGGGGTATTGAGGGCGAACGTTAGGGATTTTGAGAATGTTTAGAGATTGGAGGTTAGACATTTTATAGGAATTGTGAGTTAAGAAAATTTCTTGAGTAAGGCATGAAAATATTAATCAAAAATAGAGAAAAGATACTATCAAGAATTCCTTTGGCCCCAAAAAGCAAAGATGATAAAGGAATCCATTGAAAACAAAAAGAAGAAATTTTATATTGCGTGCAACTCACCTCTTTCAACATGAGTTATTTGACAAAACATAGCCAATTTGGTGAGTATTTTGACGAAAAAACTTCAAATCTGGCCAAAATGTCAATAATAACCAAGTTTAGGGACGCATGAGCGTTCAACCAATTTTCAAGAAAATATAAAATAATGACAATATGATACTACCACCCCTTTCAAAAAATAGAGTTTTTTTTTTGAAGATGTTTCAATAAAATATAGATTTTTGAAGAAAAAAAAGGTAGTTATGTCAAATTAAGAACAGAGTGTTCAAATTCGATTCGGTGAACTGAACTGAATCGAAACTATGAAACCGAATGTAAAACCGAAAACCAAATTTTAGAAGAAAAAATTGAATACGAACTAAATCGAAATTGGTTCGGTTCAGTAAAAAACCGAATTTCTTTTCTTCACTAAATTATTCAGGAAACATGAACAGCACAAGGAGTAAAAAACTGAAATTTCTCTTCACTAATTTTGCATTCAAAACCTGCATTTCACAAACTCAATTCACAAAACCATACCATACAATATCAATTAATTACAATTCAATTCAATTACTCAAAATACAATCAATAATCAAAGGTCAGAAATTCAAAAATTAATTCAGAAAATATCCTTAAAGATCAAAATTACAATAATTGAAATTAAATCAAAAATTACAATAATAAAAAATCAATTAATTATTCAAAAAAAAAAACCTTCAACCGAGAGCCTTGTCTTCTTCAACATAAGGACGATGATGATGATCCAAGGCAGAGGAAATGATGAAAGTCCAATCCAAGGAAAGATGAAAATGAAGGCTAGGAGTTTAGAAACGCAAACGAAAGCAAAAAGAGTAAAAAAATTGCATGATATTCAGAAACTCACCAAAAACTCTGGATTTTTAATCTATTTGGTTTGGCTTTTACAATTTCAAATATAAAAAAATTTATTACACAACAAAACCCAAAACAAATTTAAGATAGCTTGAAGTTAAAGAAAAGTAAATTAATATTATTTTTAACATTAAAAACTAATTTAATTATGATTATAATGGGACTAAAATACCTCTTATTAATGAAAATAAAACTAAATTAGTCATGATGGGATGGGGTGGGGGCCTGTAGAAGCGCATGTGGAAGAAGACTTGGAGGTTGCAGGATTGATCCTGCCTTTGTCAACAAAAAGAGAAAACCCTTTTATTCTTTGAGGGCATTTCTTTGAGGGCATGAGTTAGAATGTGTATATCTATGTTAAAAAAAACCTAAATTAGCCATGATGCCAACTTCTTTAGAATTAGAATCCTTCTACTCAAATTATATTGAAAATTTTACATTTGGATGGAAATAAAGTAGGACAATGTTTTTTTTTTTTTTTCTATTTGACGGCAAAAAAAAGATTATTATTAACAAAATGTAGATAGAATACATTCTCAATAAGATAAATCAAAAGCGGATAAAGCAAGATTGCCAAGCAATAGAGAAGACAAACGTAAACCCAAACGCTCATGAGATGGAAGAGTTGGGTAAAAGAAATATTACAAATAATTGGCTGTTTCTAACAACAGTTTTTAGCGTTTTGCTAAAAGTTATTTTTTGTAGCGTTCGAAAAAGAATATTTTAAGGTAATTTTTAACTGTTTAAAGTAACATTTTATCAAAAGCTAATCCATCTAATTTTTGGTATTTTATAAACAGATAATATAAACAACTGACAGTTATATAAATAATTAAACGCTACTTCAACAATTAATTTTGCTGAATACACCGAAAATCAAATCACAATTATGCAATGAACGGTTGTACCATGATAATTAGATAAGAATAATTAGACATTTAATTCAAAATTTAGTTGAAACTGCATTTTAAAATATAGCTTTACTTTTGGAACTTAAAATATAGCTTCATTATATATATATATATATATATATATATATATATATATATATATATATATATATCATCTGTTATGAAAATATTAAGTAAATTTAAATTGTAAAAATTATGTACATTAGGTAAACTACTTTAATATGATTTATTCTAATTTTACTTTTGAAATGAAAATTATTTAATGATTTAGTTTAAAAAATTATTACAAAGTAAAGGAATCATAAAGTCAGAACCATGAATTTCAATATGACTTTAAAATGAGAAGTTGGAATCATTGGCTCCACTGATTGATCAAGTCTATCACAGCATGCACTACTTGACTAACAGAAAACATAGGGCTATGGGACGGTTGTTTTCTATTCATAATTGACTAACAGAAAGAATTAGGAAAATTGAACAGAATAAATCACTAACCTCACTCAAATTTGCTAGATAGTGTTATTGGCTTTTCATACTTGTAAATTTTTTTTTTTAAATAAATAAGAAAGACGAAAGTATCAATTCAATAATTTTATTATAATTTAATTTATTTTAATATGTTTATAAATTACTGCATTACTTCATTTCAATTATAATTTGATATTATGCTTCTAAATCCTAGCCTCCTTTTCCCTTTTTTCCTTCCTTCTCAACTTCTTCCTTTTTTAAACCTGATTTTTGGCAATGGTAACCCCTCCAATCATTTTTTTTTCAATTCTTTATCAAATAATCCCAAATCTATTAAATTTTTGATAATTTGATATTTTATTTTTATTGTTCTCATTTTTATTCTTACTTTTGAAATAAGTCTTAGTTTTTTTTTTTTACGATAATTTGGTTTTTTTTGTAAGAATTTGATTTTTTTCTTTTTTTTTACATAGAAAAAACGATGGTGAGAAATTTGTATTTGAATCTTTATTGATCGGATTAAAGACAAAAGAAGAGTCGATTTATAATTTAAGAATACCAATAAGTGGAGTGTGAAAATTTTAAGTATGAATTTTTCATATTTTAGAAATGCTATTATTGTACTTTTCCTTAGTTCTAAATTTTAATTTCATAAATTGATTTGGGGCCCTAAATTGTAGTTTTGAGTAGGGGTGTTCATTCGTTAAAACATAAAAAAATTTTCAAAAACTTTCACAAAAAAAAAAATAAAAAATTTTTTCCGGACGTTTTAACGAATTAAATAATTCTTACGAATTCTCTAATTAACCAAATTTAACGAATAATTTTCTAATTTAACGAATTCAACGTTTTTAACGGAATTTAACAATTTTAGTGAAATTGAATAGTTAAATTTAACCAAACATACATCAAATATACTTTTTTTCCAATTACAATACGTCGCAATTTAACCAAACATATAACCATTATTGACAAGGCTGCAAAAAGATTAACATTTGTTCATGATAAGAGTTCACATATATAAATCAAAACTATGAACCAAAGGGAAAGGAAGAGGAAACGAAGGAAGCTAAAGAAAAGAGGCATAAAAAGAATAAAAAAAAAAGAAAAATAGGACTGAATCAGCTAAGTTTAGTTTGTTTTTAAATGTGAAATTCTTTAAGTCGTTAAAAAATTTTCTTCTAACTTGAATTTTACGATTTAACAAATTAAATGAAATCTCTTAACGATTGACAAAAATTTTTAACGTTATAAATTTCGTGAAATTCGTAAATTTCACGTTTTACCGTTTTCATTTCATTACCCCTAGTTTTGAGATCCAATTTGTATATGTCCTTCAAAATCAAGGACCAAAATGAAAATTATCCATTTTCTTCCTCCAAGGTGAATTACCAGCGTTCAAACTGAACACTTGGCACAAACGCCAATAACCGCTTGCA
>CATIWJ010253380.1:0-11968 GCA_949640765.1 Croton laevigatus | reverse complement strand
ATGACTAATATAGTAAAAATAGGTCTAATAAATTCAATACCTTGTTTATAAATACAGTGTAAGTCAAAAAAGTACATTGCGATAATTATGCTAAATATAAATATATAATTTGCATTTTTAACGTATACATTAGCATGTAATTCAAATCTTAAATTCAAAATAATAGAAACTTTTATTTTTTGTTTTCGTCTTGTAAAGTTTTGCTTAAAAAGTTTTGCTTTAAAGTGTTATGGCAATGTAGATGTGTTGATGGACTTGAAATGTGTAAACTTTATATTATTGTATTAATTGTTACCCTCTTTTTAATTTCTCCTATTGATTATATTATTAATAGGTACAATCTTCAATTCTACTTTCACCTAATAGGAATTTGTCAATAAGGAGGAATTTCGCATGAAAATGATAGCCACATGGGTTTCTACTACTCTATTAGAGAACAAAATATTAACTCAATTCTCAATTAATTCTCCTTCAAGTCTCACTTTGTTTGTGATAACCATGTGCAATGTGTCTTAGTGTCTTCCTTCATTTATTCAAAACTCTTTTTTTAGTCAAGTATTCTCATAATTACCTTTCACCATACATATTTTCCCCCTCTTAATCTCGTTATTTTATTTTAATTAATGAGATAGTTATTGCAAGTTTTTTGAATAAATAATTCAATAATCTAAGACAATTTTTTTTGTTTGTTTTGAATGGTACAATTAATGGAATAATTGTAGGATAAAACAGTAATGACACTTTAAAGCACATGATATTAATTTGAATTATTTTTTTAAAAATAATAAATGTTATTTATTATTTTTTTAAATTAATACAACGTGTTTCATTTATTATTTTTTTAAAAATAATTCAAATTAAAGCCACGTGTTTTAATTTTATTAGTTAATTATAACATGTCAGCAGCTGCTGAGATGCTCTCGTTGTTTCATTCTATAATTATTCCAATCAAAGACATAAATATTAACGTTCTTACGATGTCATAGATAATAAATATTAAAGTAATACGTTAAAAAGTCAAGCAAAAATTGGAAATATATCAATGTCATAAGTCATATTAGCCTCACTTTCATGAAAAATGTTAAAATTATGAAAAAAAAAATAAATTAACAAATACGTAACACTACCCTACCCAAACCCCAATCCCCGCCCAATATTACGTGCCGTAGATTTTGAATGATTTAAGGGAAAACGTGGCAATTGGGATTAATATGGACCGTCCGATCAATTATATGAGTGTTTTTTCAACTGCCAAAAACCACCATCAACGGCAAAATTAACGAACATCTCTCATTTTCGATTACGAATTGGAAATCTGGAGTTATCTTCTACGAGTCTAAATCGTATCCCCTTGAAAACGGAACGGGGTTTCAGTATGAAAGGTTTGGTGGGGCCGATGAATAACTGCCGGGGTGGGACCTACACTAACTGTTTTAGCAGACAAAGCCTGACGGTTGATGCACAAAGAGACACAGTAGAGAACGTTAAAGTCATAATAAGCCGCTAGCTTAAGATATATGGTCAAGAAGAAGAAATGAAACTTAAATAATTGTTTAATAGTAATTAATATGCCTTAAACACATAAGCTTAATATAATTACGCTGCATTACGTTTGCTAAGCCTACATTTAGTTTGGAGAGTTTTTTCATACACTAAACCAATCATTTACTGTTACATTAAATACGCATTCAAATAAATATGAGAATGGGAAACAAGTTTTTTTACAAAAACTCTACTTTTATTCCAATCACAATTAAATTAGAGTATGGATTCGAGACGTTCTAATATATCAAATTTGAAATGGTTAAGTATTTTTTGAATCTAAAAAGATAAAATTAAATTTTAACAATGTAAAAAAAAAATCATTAAATGGAAAATTTCAATTAATGGAAGCAAAAAAAAAAAAAAAAGGAATTATGAAAAATTAATTTTTGAAGATAAATCAATTCATTGGATACTGTAGATAGACTAAAGAGGAATCAATTAGATTAGATGGTCCACAATAGAATCACTCACATTTATCTTTCGTATCTATACAAAATCTTACTATATTTTGGCTTCTTCTTTTTTTTTTTTTTTTTTTTTGAAAATGATTTTGGCTTCTTCTTAAGGAAACTATAATACTTATATAACTTATTTTACATTTATATGGACATACTCATATATAATATATGGAAATATTCATATATCCGATGGAGCAACATATATATGGTAAATTTAAAACATTTTCTTACCAAAAAAATATTTACAAATTTCGCATTTAATTTATGATGAAGAAATTTTCATTTAAAAATAAAATAAAAATATTATAATATTCTTAATAAAATTTGATATGAACACATTTACTGTAAAGCACAAAATCAAGTTGAATTCTCGTTTAAACTCTATATTATGAAAATATTAAAAATAATTAATTGAATTGTCTTAAACGATGATTTTTTTTTTTAATAAATCGAATGAGGAAGTAAAATTTTTTTTTTTGAATAAATATTAAAAAATATCAAAACAGAAGCTCCATTTTTATAAAAATGGAAGGTCAGTAGAACCACATTCAGCAGTTAAGACCGTTTAGTGTAATTTTATTTTCAGTTTACAATATATTAATTTTTTCTTATAAAAGGACAAAGCAGAGTTTAAAAAAAAAAAAAAAAAAGTTTTGAAAATTATATAATCGTTACGACCGACTTGTTTCGGTTTCACAAGAAACCTGAAATCTGAACTCAACATTTGACTCAATAAATTATAGTAATAATTTAAGAGAGTTTGTTGAATGTTCTGCAAATTTCATTATTTTGATGCAAAAATTGCAATATGAGATAAGAAAAAAACCGGTTATAATAAAAAAATAAAAAGCAAGAAGAATAAGAGGAGAAACTTGGACTTTCATTACAGTGACACGTGCCTAAAAATAATTGGATGCATTACTAGCCATGCACTACTCTTCTGCTCTATAAATTTCCATTGTCTCATCTTCTTAGACCCATCACAGCAGCCAAAAAAACCCAAACTAAATTTGGCTCTACATTATATTCCAACATAAAAAACATCAGTTGTTTTAAAATTTTTTGAATTATGGAAAACCCATTTCTTATCTCTTTTCTTCTGCTTTTTTTCCTGTTCTGCAATTCCTGCTACTGTTTCAGACCTAAATTCTTCAATGTTTCGAAGTCAGCTTCTGGTTCTGACTGGGCACCTGCGGCTGCTACCTGGTACGGTAGTTCCAATGGTGCTGGAAGTGACGGTAATTAGTTTAATTAATTAATTAAAATTTACGTTACTCCTGTTTGAAAATCAAAAAATAATTTAATTTTTTTTCAGGTGGAGCTTGTGGGTATGCAAATGCAGTAGAGCAACCTCCATTTTCGTCAATGGTATCAGCTGGAGGTCCTTCTCTGTTTCAATCTGGGAAAGAATGTGGAGCTTGTTACCAGGTGCAATTCTTGCAATACCCTTTTTTTATTTTTTGGTTAAAATTCATTTTGCTGTTTTATTTTTCAAAAATGTTTTCAAATAATGAAAATACGATGATTTGGTACGTTAAAATTCAGGTGAAATGTACGTCTAATTCAGCCTGTTCAGGAAATCCAGTAACAGTAGTAATTACAGACTCGTGTCCAGGTTGTTCTGATTCTGTTCATTTTGATTTAAGTGGCACTGCTTTTGGAGCTATGGCCGGCTCCGGTCAGGCTGATCAGCTTCGAAACGCCGGCCTTTTGCAGATTCAGTATAAAAGGTATGAAATCAAATTCATTCTTCTATTCTTTTTTTTTTTTGACATAATTCATTCTTCTATTTGTTTTAGTCTTCAAATATTTATTGTATAATAATAATAGTTACTAGCATTTTTAGTCAAACATAGTAATGTGGGATATGCACTTTTTATTAATATTTATAGATAGAAAGAATAAAGAGTGCTGATTGATATTAATTAATATGATTTTGAATATGGATGGCAGAGTTGCTTGTAATTTTCCAGGAAAGACGGTGACTTTTCGAGTAGACACAGGGTCGAACCCTAATTATTTCGCAACCCTAATCGAGTACGAAGATGGCGATGGTGATCTTGCTTCAGTTGAGTTAAAACAAGCACTAGACACAGATTCATGGCTTCAAATGCAACAATCATGGGGTGCGGTCTGGAAACTTGACTCTGGCTCGACTCTACGTGCACCGTTTTCTATCAAATTGACCTCCGTTGAGTCTGGAAAAACTGTTGTAGCTAGTGGAGTAATTCCGGCCAATTGGCAGCCCGGAAATATGTACAGATCAGTCATCAATTTTTAGTTGATGTAACTTGTATTTCCATGGTAGAGACTAGTTAGAATGGGAGTCCACATGGAAAGTAAACTCGTAAGGACTTTAATTTATGGAAGTAATAAAAATATGGCATTATCTTACTTATTATAACTCAATTAAATAAATATATATTATTTGCTAAATTCCAATATTATAAATAGTGCCAATCTAATATAGTTAGTGGGTTGTAATTAATAGGTAACCATATAAAGGCATTACACAATTTGGAATAATTAATTTTTACTGCGCTGTTTGGATGGTTTGGTGATCGGATTTGACTTTATAAGTTTAATATTGAATTTTCCTTTAGGGAGTGTTGTATTCTAGTTACCATTATGGTTTTACAAGGGTTTATGTTCCTATTTATAGTGTCTCAAACAATTAGGTCATATAGCAGCGAGCGACCTTCAGATCTTCGAGTCGAAAGTTGGACGCGTGTTGTGATGAGAGAGGGCCTGGTCGTACGGTTGTCTTAGGTAACGGGCTTGAGGTCGGTGGCCCAAGTCTAATGGGTCTGATTCTTCTTATGAGGCTCATATTAGATCTGAGTCCAACATGGAGTAATAACTGAGGATATATACAAATAAGGCTAGCATTTTAGACTTCTAAAGACTACCAGTATCTGGTTTTTAATTAATTATTTAGAAATTCCTTTTTATTTTTAATTAGGGTTTCGGTCATTCTTTGTTGTCCTCAAACATTTTTATTAACGTGCCATCCTCTTTGAGATTTATCCTTCTCGTTCTTCTCTTCCATTATTTCCGATTTTTCTCTTTTCCAATTGGTAAGTTAATTCTCTTCTCTTGTCTCCCTTTCATTCATTTTCATACCTCTTTCATATTTTGGTCTTTCTCTTTGCCGGACCGCTGCTCACTTCCTTTCTTAGAACTTCACTCTACCGGTCACTCTCTCTCCCTCTCTGTCTTCTAATGGCAATCGCTTTTCATGACCATGGATCTCAGGCCGGCCTTAAGAAATTAGATGACTACCTTCTTTCATGTAGTTACATCACTGGGTGAGTATATATCATTGTTATTTTCTTCGAGAAAGTAATTTAGTGCTTTGATGATTGAACTTGTAAAATTATTAAAATAACATTGTTTTTGGTATATCCTATTGATTTCTGTTTTAGATATCAAGCTTCAAAAGATGATGTTACAGTGTATGCTTCTTTGCCAGAAGAAGCTCCATCATCAAAATACATGAATTTGTCTAAGAATTTCAATTTTTCTTTTGGTGGAAACATGTTGTCCTGGTTGTACAACCACATTAATGCATTTCTAAGAATTTTAATTTTTCTTTTGGTGGAAACATGTTGGACAGTTGTTGTACGGTTATTAAATATTTTTTTCTTTTTCAACAATTTTTTTTATTTTATTTTTCTTTTTGGTAAAAACATGTTGCACAAGTTGAATATTTTGCTTTTTTTTTTTCCCCTATGTTTGATTTTCTTTTTTATTTTTGTTTGAAATATATTGAACAGTTGTTGTATTGCTGTTGAATATTTTTCTATTTTTTTGCTATGTTTGCTTTTCCTTTTTCCTTTTTGTTAAAATATGTTAAATTGTTGTTATATTGTTTTTGAATATCTTTTATGTATTTTGAATATTTAATTGAATCATATGTTATCATTAAATCACTCATGAGTAGGTTTTAATTTTGTTTTTAATTAGAATTAGCAGCTTACTTTTTGTCTCTTTTTTGTAAGTTTGTGTATAATTACAACCTCAATAAAGAAGGGTTGATTTTTGTGCATCCAACAACGTAGAAGAAATTTTTTTATATATCTGGAATTGTGAAAAAATGTACATTAGATGTACAAAAAATGTATAAGAGTATACAAAAATATATAGCTGTTTAACATAATAAGAGTGTCATTTTGGCCACATTTTTGCTGGCACGTGTTGCTAGCTTTGTGAGAGTGGGTTTTCTTTTTTCCATTTTGCTTTAATACATTTATCATGGATCTTTTTTTTACTATAAGGTGCCATTTTTTACATTATTTTGCACAACAACCTCTTTTTCATATATTTTTTTAAATTTTTGGAGCCATATCCATTGCTGCCCCTAATAATTGAACATTGGGCAAACTTACTAAATACCACAAATAGGTTTTTTTTTTTTTTTTTCAGTTTGCTAAAATACAAAACTAAAAACCCCAAACATATACCACAAATATTTTCAATATACCAAAACTACCCTAAAGAACACGTGTCAACAATGAACCCTAACTAATCTAAATCGTTTCCATCCTCTCCGCTCTCGTCGATTGCAATTAGAAAATCAGACCTCAGCCTGCAGCGCGAAGCTCGACGACAATGAAAGCAGTGGCCACGGGTCTTGATAACGGTGACTGGAGGCGAAGGACGATGACACCTACTCTTCTCGACTTCGATTCAGCTATGAGATTTATCCTCATCTCCCGCTAATCGAGATTCCACGGCGTATGGTCTTCATCTGTTGGCTGGTCCAAGATATGTTTTCTAGTTTGAAGATGTGACCGTGTAGAGGCCGGAGTGAGGCCTATGTATCCGATGATGCTTGAAAGCCTGTAGCTTCGGTGGTCCTTCATTAGGAAGGTCTATTCCATCATTCATTTCCAGTTACTGGCCACTATTACTGTGGCTTCTGTCATTGTTTCTTACCGTCCAATTTCTAATTTCCCATTTTTTCTAACAAATCTTTCAATTTTTGTATTCAAATTTTAAATTGTGATGAACATATTAGTAGCATCAGATGGAATTATTACTGAAGGAGACTTGAAATTGTAGAAAGGAATGCATGTATAATTTAAATTATATACAGATTAATCAATGTTTTAGTTTACATTATATTTACATTCGTTTAAATTATATTTACATTCGTTTTGATCAATGTGTAATTATTTTCCAATGAATGGTGGCCGGAAGTGGAAGAAAATAAAATGACATAAATTTATTTTCTGGAAGTCAATGGAAATAAATTTATTTACTTGTGAATGGTGGCCAGCAATGGAAGGAAAATACAAGTAAGTAAATTTATTTACTGGTGAATGGTGGCCGGTAGTGGAAGGAAATAAAAGAGAATAAATTTATTTTCCGACGGCCAGCGTTGGTGGCGGTTGGAAGGAAATATATTTATTTTCCGACTACCGGCGGTGGCAGTGGTCGGCAACGGAAGGGGTACATAACAACATGTTGGGTTTTTTTAATATAAAAATGTCACTAATAATCCGAGTAATAATGATAAGAATAGAACTCAAGACCTCTAAATCTTACTATTTATGTGAAAAATAGAATGGTCAACTATGTCACACCCTAATTAGTAATATATTTGTTTTTTTTATTTATATATAAAAGAAATTATTAAAGGACCGGATGATATTTTGGCACTACACAATTATTTTCCAAACCTTCACATTCAACAATAAATAATCTAATTAGTATGTTAGCTTAAAAAAAAAAAAGAGTTAATCATCATTCAAACAATTAAAATTATTAATATAATTTTCTGTACCATCTGAAATTAATCTCTTAAACCCCAAAAACAATTCAAAAATTGAAAAGAAAAACCCATTATTTTTGTCATAATAAAAAACACATTACTTGCATATAACAAATAACTTTAGATTGTAATTATCCTGTTATTTCACGTTTTTATTTGAGCTATAAAAATTCTGTTATTAAAATGGATTTTATAATTGAAAACAAAAATAAAGTTCTAACTATTTTGGAGAATAATTAATAATATTATTAATCATTAAATACATGTTTTTAATGAAACTTTAAAATTTGTATTGAAAGCAAAATATTCTAGGAAAATCTTTATTAAGATAGGCTAACCATACAACTTAATTATATGACAAGTTCGTTCTTCAATTAATACAATCTACTTATAGAAGTAATCAAATACTAATAATAGTCAATTTATTTATACTAAACATGATCAGTTCAATAATATTAAGATTTCTTATACTATCGGTTGAACTTACTGAAATTGGTATGGTTTACTTTGTTGCATTTGGTGGCTTTCGATCGAACTTACTGGAATTGGTATGGTTTATTTTGTTGCATTTGGTGGCTTTCCTTTTGTCATCGAATTGATGGCCACATCCTCGGCAAGGGTAGCCATAGCCAAGTACAAGTGGGCATTGACAGTTTGGGCAGACAAGCTCCTCCTCCTTCACATTCCTTGGCGGGTTAGCAGCATGGTTTATTTTGTTGCATTTGGTGGCTTTCCTTCTGTCATCGAATTGATGGCCACATCCTCGGCAAGGGCAGCTATAGCTAAGTACAAGTGGGCATTGACAGTTTGGGCAGACAAGCTCCTCCTCCTTCTGGGGCTCTTCCACATTCCTTGGCGGGTTAGCAGCCATTTTGATTAACGGAGAGAAAAAAAAGTGGGTAAAACAGTGTGGTTTAAGGGCTTAAATAGAGACGTCCACCTAACGGAGTTACTGGACGGACGAATGGTGGTATGCAAATTCACGATAAAGGGGTGGAGGCAGAATGCAAATTCTGTCTTCTTACATTCATGTAGCACATATTTTTGCCACCAGCATAGAAGAAATGTTGAGTGTGATTGTCAAATGCAACCATCATGGACTTATTTTTATTATGGGCCTGGGCCAACTTGAATTGCAACGTGGATTCGGAATAACCCAATGGGAAGTCCACCCAACTTTTCTCAGGTTACTTTTCTTTTGATAAAAAATAAGGGAAATTTACAAAACTCTCCCTATCTTTTACATAAACTACATTTTTCTTCCTATGTTTTTTTTTCAGACAAAAACCTCCTTACTTTATTGTTCCGATAACAATAATCTCCTTCTGTCAATTTTTTCCGTTAAAATAATGGTTAAAGGATCAAAATGTTATTTTATGGATCCTTTTGAAGAAAACCAAAAAAATAAAGGATTGCTTTTGAATTATCAAAATAAAAATCTAAAGACCATCCACCACCGTCCACCGCCCTTCTTCTTCATTCATGACAGCCGCCACCACCCATTTACAGACCATTTCTACACCAAATCATCAAAATTCCAAAAACACTCAAATTTATATGCTAAATCAGAAAAAGGAAAAAAAAAGAGATTGAAGAACAGTATGTGCAGGAAGCATCGGTAGTTCAAGAAACCAATTGCCCACCATCATCTTCACCATTAACATTAACAAATTCAAATCAAAGAATCATCAAAATCTAAACTAATGCAGTTGCCCAATGAATAAAGTTTGGGCCAGAAGATATTCCCAAATGAAGCAAAACATGGTAAATCACAACAAGAAGTACAAAAGCACAATATTGATATAAACTCAGTTTCTCAAATGATCAACAAATTAAGGAAAGAAAATTACACTTGGTGGCTCTCGAAATCTTCTGAAAAAGCTAAAATTGAGTGGTTCTGCTCCAAACGTTTTCTAGGGTTTCTTCACAAATGAGTTTCTTCAAAATCGTTTTCAACCTCTTAATTTTTTTTTCCTCAAATTGATTTTCTTTTTTTTTTCCCTGACTAAAATCGAATTCAAATAAAAGAAGAAGAAGAAGAGGTCAAGCTCCCTTCCTATCTTCATTTCGAACTTACGATCTAGAAAACAAAATCACAGAACCAAAAGACAACATTTTCCTCTCGATTTTCTCTCCCTCAACCCAAAAATCCTCGCTTCAAAATCTTTTTGTCTCCTTCATTCTTGTGGTTGTTTTTCAGTATATTGAGTAGAGGGTTGTGGTGAGGTGGAGGAGGTTTAGCTTTCGGCTGGTGGTGATGGCGGTCAGTGGTGGGATTTTGATGATGTGGTAGAAATGGTCAGTAAATGGGTGGTGGCGGCGGTCATGAACGAAGAAGGAAGAGAAAAAGAAGGGCGGTGGACGGTGGTGGATGGGTCTTTAGGTTTTTATTTTGATAATTCAAAAACAATCATTTATTTTTTTGGTTTTTTTCAAAAGGACCCGTAAAATTACATTTTAATCCTTTAACCGTTATTTTAACGGAACAATAAAGAATGGAGGTTTTTGTCTAGAAAAAAAAACATAGGGAGAAAAATGCAGTTTATGTAAAAGATAAGGAGATTTTTGTAAATTTTCCTAAAAATAAACTAATTTTAACATTTTGTGACAAAAATAATCCATCTCACATAATAATTCCATATAGAAACCTACTCTGTGTAATACACATTTCATAATAAAAATTAATAAATTAATAAAAAAATCCGAAAATTAATTATAAAAACATATTTAAATTAAAAATATTAATTTATCATTATATTTATTTTTTAAATTTTTTTAAGGATAATTTTTTATATTTTTATTTATATTATAATGATTATTTAAATAAAGTTTAGATTTTTTTTTATTTTTTAATAAAATAATTTTAAAATCCAAAAATAAATTATAAAAAAATATTTAAAAGAATGAAAATTTTGTATTACAAATACCCACGTAAAAAATAAAAAAATTCACCAAAATCAACCTAAAAAAAAGAGAAATCAATTAAAAATATGTAGAAAATTCAAGCAAAATAAGAAAAAATTAATCTTATATAAAAATTGTTACAAAAAATGTTCTTCCTCAAATTATAATTACATTTATCAAAAATATTATTCTATAACGATGAGGCTGCAAGTCTATACATAAACTATATATATAAAAAAATACAAACAATGTTCAAATTAGATACAAAATTGTTCACTAGTAATACAAAAATATGATCAAGACATGTATAAAATATGTTCAAATCAGTTTAAAAAAAATGATAAAAGAGGTACAAATTATGTTCTAAACAAGTATGAAATATGCATTCAATTACAACATAATAAGAATTCAATGTTTGCACAATATGCATTCAAATATTGTATACATATTGATCAACTACTATATATTTATTGATGAGATATTCATCAACTATATTCAAAATAAATTCACACCAACTTAAGATTGTCTTTTTATTACACAAAAAGACAAAACATGTAAAAAATGATAAAAACAGATACAAAATATATATAAAACATATAAAAAAATATGTTCAATATTGATCAACAATTGTATATATATTGATCAACTATTTTACACATATTGACCAATTATTATCAACTATTGTACACATATTGACCAAAGACACGAAACAGGTATAAACAAAGTATAAAACATGTGCATGAAGTGGATTAAATTATTCATAATCAACGTAAGGAATCCATATTCCAACAATACATTCAAGCTATGTGAAATAGGGTTGTGCAAAATCCGACCCAACCATTTAAACCGACCGAACCGAACCGACGATTCGGTTCGGGGCCCGAACAATATATCGGTTAGGTTCGGATGATAAAATATGTAAAATTTCGGGTTTCGGGTTGTTCAGGTTCAACCCGAAAATACCCTAACCCGACCGAAAACCGATTTCTTATAATATATATACAATTTTATACAACCCTAAAACTAAACCAGCCGCCTCATCATCTCTTCTTCTTCTTCTTCTCTGCTTCTCCCTTCCTCTCCCTCTCGCCGCCGCCACCACCACCACATTCTCTTCTCTTATCTGCAACCGCACCACCTTCTCTTCTCTTTTCTGCAACCGCACCACTTTCAGCTTCCTCCTCTGATGGGTTTTTATTTTTATAGCTTCTGGATTTTTAAATAATTTTTTGATTTTGTAGATCTTGCTACCTCCATTGATGGAGGCTCCATCGTTGTCGTTTCC
>CATIWJ010253369.1:0-11320 GCA_949640765.1 Croton laevigatus | reverse complement strand
GTTCATAGACAGATTAAAATTGTGGCCACTTTCCTCAAACTGTGGCCACTTTTTAATGAAAAGTGGCCACTACTTTGTAAAATTGTGGGCCAATTTATGGGTACTAGCACATCGACAGATTAAAATTGTGGCCACTTTCCTCAAACTGTGGCCACTTTTTAATGAAAAGTGGCCACTACTTTGTAAAATTGTGGGTCAATTTATGAGTACTAGCACATTGACATATTAAAATTGTGGCCACTTTCCTCAAACTGTGGCCACTTTTTAATAAAAAGTGGCCACTACTTATTGAAAAATATGGCCACTTTTTCATCATTTGAGCCGCTACTTTAAAATCTGTCCACATGTTTTGAAATCTGTTCACAACTTTCCAAATGTGTGGGATACTTTATGGATGCTACGTCACAGCTCCATAAAAATTGTGGCCACTTTTTCATGATCTGTGGCCACTTTTCTATCAGAAGTGGCCACAATATTATGAATGTGTGAACTGTTTTTCAATTTCTACCGTTATTTTTAAATTTTCACCTTTAATTTATTAACAGTTTTCAAAAAGTGCTCACAGATTTAATAAATTCGTGTAATCCATGCAAAAAGTGTCAAATTTCAATTGTTATAGGAAAAGTCAGACAACTGTCACATCACTGTCAATTCTGTTCCCCACTAACTCAAAAATCATCCCCACTAACTCAAAAAGTATTGATTATTTAATTCAACACATCAAAAACCACCAATTATTTTATTTAACCAATTATTTAACTCATCTATCTTGTCAAGGGCATATAAGTCTTTTTTCACTTTCCACCCACTAAAATCTTACCATTTTAGGAAGTTTTTCTATCTTTTGTGAACACCCAAAAAGGAAAATTTTCCTATATTTCGCGAACGGAGGGAGTATTTACTTACACTACCCACTTTTTGATTATAAACATAAAATAAATAATTTATAAACATATTACAAATAATTTATAAATAAAATGATATGAATTTTTTTTTTAATGAATATGAACCTTTATAATAAAATTAAAAATTATTTTCAAACTTAAAAACTCAACCTTTTCAAATATTATTTAATTTTTACATTTTGATGGCCTCAAGGAGTTTTTTGTTGTTAGCGAATGGAATTTCCACACTAATTTTGGACAATATTTTCCATCATTAATTTCCGCACTCTGCCGCCCAAAAAATTATGACAATATATATATATATATATATATATATATATATATATATATATATATATATATATATATATGAGGAAGTTGGTCACAGAACTTCGGTCGCAATTGCATCAAAACCTATTGTATTTGTAAAAATATTATCCTAAAATTTGGCTCCTAAAATAACATATCAATGAAAATTCTAATAGTATTTTACCCTCAACGTCCTAATACAAGTGTCTTAATTACACTTTTTTGTATTAAAAAAAAATAATATTTAGTGAAATTACAGTTATATCCCTATATTTTATGTAATCTACATTTTTATTATATTATTTTTTAAAATAGATTTTTTGTCTATGTATTTTAGAAAATTATACTAAAAGATCATTTCTTATAAAAATAATGACGAAAATTAACAAATCATATCTCATCTGAATCGTTTTTTCGCTTAATTACATATATGACATTAGTTTTGACTAAAGCAACACCAATATGCTAAAAAAATTAAAAAATCAATCAGTTGGTTAAACGGTATTTTAGAATTTTCGATAAATATATGTTGTTTTAGTTAAAACTAATATTATATTTATAATCAGAGAAAAAAACAATTTAGATGAGTCATGACTTATTAATTTTTATCAATGTTGCTGGTAAAAAAGAGGTAAAATAATATAATTTTTCTAAAATATGAGAAAAAATATATTTCAAAAAATACAGAAAAAAAATTGTAGATTAAGTATAAATATAGGGACAAAATTATAATTTTCTCTAATATTTATTATGTAGGAAATATAAAACTTAGTAAAAAGATTAGTATACTTTTCATTTAAATATTATAAATGTTTGTTTTCTTAAAAAATAAAATGTTCCAAAGTTTGTTATGTTCTAAGCATATGGAATATTATCTGCTAATATTTGAATGGTATAAATGGAAAATTATTATTTAATGCCTCATTTTATTATGATCAAGAATGAAATAATTATTTTAAAGAAAAAAATATTAAATAAGACAATTAAGGTGAAGGGAGTTGTCAATTTCTATTTTATCTAATTTAGAAATCAAATTACCATACAGTAAAACTCACTAGACAAAAATTCAATGTAAAATTGTAAATGCATATGTAATCTCGATATAGATGTTAAGATCAAGCCCTTCGCTAAAATAAAAATATCCCAATTTGTGTAAAACACATAATAAAATACATATACTCGTCTATTTCATAAAATCCAAAAAAACTTTTTACTTAAAAAAATTTAATCAAATACAATTATCTTTATTACTTGTAAGATTTGAAAAAAAAATATATTTTTAATTTTTAGATAGCATAACTAGGGATGATATAAGAAAAAAAATTCATTAATTAGATAAAGGGAAATTTACAATTTCCTCCCTAGTTTTTACTTATATCTACATTTTTCTCCCTGTCTTTTTTTTTTCGGACAAAAAACTCCCTGTTTTATATTTAAGTTGATAAAAATGCCCTTTCCGCCTATTTTTGCTGTTAAAATAACAGTAGAAGGACCACAATGTAATTTTACGGGTCCTTTAAAAAAAACTAAAAAAATAAAGGTACTGAATTGATATTTTCCGCAGACTGAAATGAAATTAGGCCTTCTTCTTCAATGGCCTTCAGAAAACCCTAGCCGCCCACCACCAGCCATCGCCCGCCGACTGCCGCCGCCAATGTACAAACAAGACCATTTTCGATTTTCCGGCGAGCAGTTGTATTTCCCAGTTAGCTTCAAGACCATTTCCGATTGATTTTCATTGGAAAATCAACGAAAACCTAAGATACCTCAGAAAATCATCACAAACACAATGAAAACCACTCGATTCCGGCAAGAAACTGCTGAGAGATTTGCTAATTTTTTCGACCTGGTTCTGCAGCTCGTAAAAAACAAAACCTCCATAGAAGCTGAAGCTCGACTATTCTCAATGGAAAATTGACGATTCTCAATGGAAACAAAACCTCGAAGCTTCGAACCTCCATGGAAACAAAACCTCACAACAATTCCACGACTCTCAACGGAAAATTGACTATAAGTCGTTCACGAAGGTAGCCAAGATCGAATATATGTGTTTTCCGTTCCGGCTATAGATCGGTAAAGACTCCACCACCATCTGAAAGTTGAGAATGAGAGGAGTCCAAATCTGTCCTCACTTCCATCGTTCGACCACCGGAGGTCGCCAGAAAATCAGTTTGAAGCTAACGGTGAACAATGTCTTACCTTCTCTCTCTTCGGTCGCCAGAACTGGTATTTTCAGGCGATAAGCCTTACGTCAATTGAAAGCTCTCCTCGAGAGGAGTCGACCGGTGCCTTTGGATTTAGCATCTGACCACTAGGCACGCCGAAAAGTTGATTTAAAGAAGATAATGAATAATGCAATGAACAGTGTCGGTCGATAGGTTGAAGAAGAAGAAGGGAAAACTAGCATATCAGTCCTTCATTTGTTCATCATTTTCAAAAAGACCCATAAAATTATATTTTGGTCATTCTACTGTTATTTTAACAGCAAAAATAGGCAGAAAAGGGCATTTTTATCAACTTAAATATAAAATAGGGAGTTTTTTGTCCCAAAAAAAAAGACAGGGAGGAAAATGTATATATAGGTAAAAACTAGGGAGGAAATTGTAAATTTCCCTTAGATAAATTAACACACTTATATTATAAGGAAAAAAATTATACTAATTATTATTAAAAATAATTTTATGTAATTTTAAAATAAATTCATTAATTTTGGAAAAAATTCATAAATTCCCCTCATAAATAATTATCTAATTAGTACCACCCATGACATATCCATAATGCTACTGTAAAACTATAGGGCCTCATAGTCAACTCAACTAGGTTGTGCATCGGTCGGGTTCGGTTCAACCCAAATCGAACTTGATCAACCCGAAAATTGAAATTTTTTATATTAAAAATCGAATTGAACCGATCAATTTAATTAAATCGAACCAAACTTGTCGGTTCAATTCGGTCGGATTGGTCGGGTTTCATAAAAAATGCAAAGAAAATTGTCGATTTTTTTTGGTTCAACCTGAATTAATTCGAACCAAATTCTGATTTTTCTTAAAAGATAAAATTGAACCGAACCGATTAAACTGAACCAAACACATCGGTTCGGTCGGGTCGGTTTGGATTTTGCACACCCCTAAACTCAACTATGAAGAGAATGAATAAATTTGCCATCAATTTGTCAAACGAATAATTATACAATGAAGCAGTTACGATACGTCAGCGAATGACGTGTCGTAATTAGCCAATACATGAACGATAAGTGGCAATAACTTTAATTATTTTAAGAAAAAATAATAAATGATTGTATTAATAGACACATAAATCAAGTGTATTTAATACATGCATTTATTATTTTTTTTAAAATTTTTGCCACTTGCCGTTCATATATTGGCTCGTTACGATATGTCATCCGCTAACATGTGTAGGTGCTTCATTGTATAATTATTCTTCAGCAAGTTACCAAATTAACTTCTGAATTTTGATTTGCTGTAAGAAAGAAGAGTAAAATATTGGATTAATCATAAACTCTTCAGATAAATATAGCAACTTTTTGTTACAATTCTTAATGGTGACTTAAGCTTTTCCAAATCCAACCAATGAAGCATTTACAAATACTTCTCGAAATTCTGACTTATGAAAATCCATTAGGTTGATTAAAAGGATAAAAGCATTCATCTTTCAATTATACTTTCAACCAAATTCATCATTGCATAAATAAAATAGAAGCCAAATCGAATATAATTTCCCATCAGATTGGTCGGAAATGTGAGATAAGGAGCCGAAATTACTATAATAACATCTTTGTGCTAGTTGTCATTTCCTCCATTGATAAACCAAGCACCAGTATGACTTTCATTTCCATTCTTTTCTACTCGGTCGCATCGCACGAGTTTTGTACGGGCAAGGCCGAGGGAATAAGTAGGCTTTTCTGGAAGTTTATCTAAACGACGAAGTCTGCCAGCACAACGTTTTAGTGATAAACAAACCAGAATGAGATGGTGGGCTAGAAGAAAGGTTAATGGATTAAGATTGGGCTCTAGATATTTTGGGGAATATATAAATTCGGTCTATTTTTTTATTTTTAAAAAACACACGCGGCATAATTGAAAAGAAAAAATATTTTAATTAAATTTTAAAAATATTTTCATTTATTTTATTAAAAAAAAGGAAAAAGGAAAACGACCATTGTACAGTACACTACAAGAAAATAAAAAAATAGCAACCGATTTTTGTTATAATCGGTTGTTATTTTGCAACAAGTTTGCAATCAAAATATTGAAAGAATAGCTAAAAGTCATCATTTCTAATGCAACACATTCTATTGATTTATATGTCTAATAAAATGGAAGATGTGTATAAAAGTCAATATATTGACACTCAATTTAAAATTTTTTGTCTCAAATGCAACACTTTTTATTTTTTGTTCTTTGTTGAAATTATAATTTAATATCTAACTAATCATAATGTACTATTAAATATAGACATTATATAGAATACCTTTTAGAAATAGAAAGTGAGCTTGACAATAACAAGTCTATCTAAGCTTCACATTCAAAATGGATATTAACATTAGAGAGCATTTTAAAAAAAAAATCTTCTATTTTTTTATGTGGCAAAGTGAATTATTGCAATCCACATTAGCGTTGGAGATGCTCTTATCTCTTAGCATTGGAGATGCTCTTATCTCTTCTTTCCTAACTTCCTCTTTCCTTTCTTGTACCTCTATTAAAAAAGAAAATTCTAAAAATTATCTCTAAAATTACATTACCAATACCAAACGCTAAAAAGATAATTTTTATTTTTTAGCCATTGTCTAAAAAGATAATACTACAATAATGATGTAATTATACACAAGTATAATTCTACAAAGACAAATATTTAAACATGTAAAACGCACCTTTTATTATTATTTTTTAACGTAGGTACAACGCACCTCTTAACCAAAAAAGATTACTGGTTTCGTGAATTCCAACCAAGTGCAATTGTCCTAATTTTAATTCATATTTGGAATTTGGACTCCAAAAAAGTTGAATTTCCACGAACTCGAATCGAAGTGACTTCCTACACATCATTTGTATGCTATATGCCAAAATTTTAATATACATTTGAACGAATTGTCTATTGGCCTTATATGTGACTAAGGAAAATTATTAACGAAAGGACAATCAAATTAATTAATGTAAATTAAATTGAGTAATTCCAAGTTTAATGTGAACTCATAGTAGGCTGGTCCATAAAGCGTCAGGCAGCTATGATAACTAGGCACATAGGATAGGATAAAGACACATCTTTCTTTTTTTTGGACAAAAAAGGACACGTATCTTATAGTGAAGAATATGAAACGAAGAACAAGTTTGCTCACATTTTTGTGACAAGTTTTAACTTTATGCACAATGATGCTGACATTTTTCCTTTACTTGTGCTGATTGTTTACTAGAGGTAGTTACTGAGCTTTGAACCACAGTTAATTGAAACTGGTCATCCACCAGCAATCATGAAAGCCCGAATTGGAACCGAAATTGTTAGGAGGACAATCCGATCCAGGTTCATTAATTTCTTGAACCATAACTTTTTTATTCAGAATTGTCCAACCCATTGACCAAACCGCCGTTTCAACCGTTATAAAACTACTCAAACCTGGACATTGTTGATTGGTGACCCATCCTTAAACTGTCGGTCGACGACCTATCCTTGAATCGCCAAGGCTACAGTCTGGTTCAGGTTTAGGGCTAAGCAGCTTGGTTCATTGAGCAACTTAATTAGTTCATTTACAACCCTAAACCTGAACTAGACCATGGCCTTGCAGCTCGGTGTTTGGCTTGTTAAATGCTCATTCGAGTTTGTTCGTCAACTAAACGAGCAGAGCTCGAGCTTAATAATCGAGCTAGTGTAATAAACGAGCCGAGCTCGAGCATGCTTGTGAATAAACGAGCATGTTCGTGAGCTGTATCGTTTATATATAAACGAGCTCAAGCTCGCAAACGAGCTCGAACAGGCTTATGAATGAGCTCGAGCTTGCGAACAGCTCTTAACGAGCTTTCGAGCTCGAGTGACTCGAAAATTATTGAGCTCACGAGCTGAGCTCGAGCTTGTATTAAAGCTCGTCAGATAAACGAGCCAAGCTCGAGCTCGCTCGTTTACTAAACAAACCGAGCTCAAGCTCGTCAAATAAAAGAAGCTGAGCTCGAACATGCCAGTGTTCGGCTCGGCTCGGCTCGTTTACAGCCTTAGTTCAGGTTCATCACTATCGCGACCCAAATATGGATTAATGATCGGCGTGCAATCAAATCGAAGTGTGACTACACAAGCCTTCAAAAATAAATAATTAAAATGCAAAACTTACCTAGAAACCACTATTTGAAAATTTCTCTAAATTACAAATGCAACTGAAACAATATTTTTTTTTTACAATCTGAAAATCAATCTAGAATACAAAGACTAAACAAAACTAATTAACTCAACTCGAATGCTCAGCCCAAGAAGAAAGAATTCGAGCCTCGTCTTAGCAAAATGTTGGAAACCTGCAAAAAGATTTATATAGGTGTAAGCGTTATATATAGGAGCTCCGTAAATCAAATAATGGCAGGGAAACGATCTAAAATAACAATACCAAAATCAAGTGTATTAATCACAGATAATTTTAAATATGATGGTGTATTGGGGCCACCAATTGCCAAATACTCCATCCCTTATGCTGCCTCAATGATTAATAATACAATGATAAATAACGAACAATGACAATGTCCTTCCTTATACTAACCTCAATAATCAATATCAATTAACAATGGAATAGGCAAAATGCTTCAATGAACAATTTCAATGAACTCCTCGGCCTAGCGTCCTCCATTTCCATATGACATACCTTTGAACATCACAGGAAATATCATGTTCAAATAATCATTAAATATTTATTCAAACACACACGTTTCTCTGCTCTTAATCACATGCGGGCTTAGGTGAAGAAAGAATATAATATATCAAAATAGAAAGAATAGTATATAAGAAGGGCTTATTATATATACAGTATAATTGTTAGTAAGTAGTACATTACAAGTAATCACATACACCCATGGAACTTACCTCAGAAAACGATACGAGAAACACCCTCCAACAAACTCAAAGATGGACAAACACTTAATTATAAACTATAATTAATGACAATCCTAAGTCAAATAAAATATGAATGTTTATGCATGACGTAAATGCATGCAATCACCTCAATTCCATAATCGAATATTGATATACATAAACTAATCCAAGACCAAGTTCAGTTCACAAAAATATAATTTTTTAAACCAAGTTCAAGAACTGAAATTCTTATTTAGAAGTTACACTAAATCAATTTTATGAAAAACTCCACTTTAGGAAGTAAATCCCAAAAGAATCAAATTTACTGATAATGACTCACACAGTGGTATTGACTTTAAAATTTTATAAAAAATAATCTATACATTTGAAATTTTCAATATTTTCTAGTACATTTCTCCAGACTCATTGTCATAGCCTCAAAATTCATATTTTTCAAAGACTTTTAAGTCCCTCAAAACAATTTTATAATAAAACTCATATAGCACATATATTCAATTGACAGTAGTAGAGTTCGAAAATCAAACCGTATCAAACTCAACCCAAAATATTTTTATTAAAAAACTTAACTTCTAGAATTCAAACATAACATTTTTATATAATTTATCAAAATTCGTTAAAGTTACAGTATCAACATACCCAATACAGTAGAGAATTTTTAATGGCAAAATATTTATCTAACATAATTGAGAACACCCAATACCCAATTTAACTAATGTAAACCCTATTATGATCACATCAAATTTCAGAATTATATACAATAACTAACTAGATTGAAAGCAATTGAAACACATAATTCCAACATAGAACTCTAAATCTCAATTTTCCAATAAAAACCCAAATTAATTTAATTTTAATTCAAATTAAATCAAATAATTAGAAAAACAATCAATCCAATATGATTCTAACATGATCTAATTAAATGGGAATCAAAATATGTAAAAGGAATCGAGAAAAATCTAAAAAAAAAACTCAAAAATTATTGTTGCTAGAGTGTACCCAAAATGAGAGGAGGCTGGGCATTGTGCCATACCGAAGGATACCATTCATAGGAAAAACGATAGTGCGAGCTAGCTCGCAATTCCACCAAACAACAGGCCTATAACACCGAACGACAATGCGTGCTGGCATGCGACCTATGCAAAACGGCAGGCGGACAAAAAACTCTTTTAAACCCTATTTTTCAAGACATTCAAAATTCTAAGCCTCTAAAACCTTTAACCCACTATTTAATAGCCTATTTATGGGAAAAATAAAGTTTAAAATTACCAAATAAACCCCCTGATTTATTTATTAAATTAACTAACATTCAAATCCTATTTAAACACTAATTTTAATTTAACACCAATTAAATCTCCAAACTAGACCCAAATTACTTTCTAATTTCAAAATTAATAAAATAATAATTTATTTTTAAATTTTAATTTATAAAAATACCAAAATACTAAAAATGATAAAAATACCTCTAGACGTAAAAATATAATATTATACTCAAAACGACCATCTTGTCGTTCTGAGTAACCTTTGCCATGTATGGGTGACTTATTTGATCAAATAAAGGGAGTGGGTATTTTCTCTAAGATTGACTTTCAGTCAGGCTATTATTAGCCAAGAATTTAGGAGAAAGATATATCAAAGATTGCATTTAGAATTTGATATAGACATTATAATTTTCTCATTATGCCATTTGGTCTCATAAATGCATCCGTGGTATTCATGGATTTAATAAACCGTGTTGTTCACCGTACCTAGATCAGTTCATTGTAGTATTAATTGATGGTATTTTGGCATATTTGAAGAATAAGAAAGAGCATGATAAGCATCTTAGGATAGTATTACATACACTAAGGAAAGATAATTATATGCTAAACTCAGCACGTATGAATTTTGATTAGAAGAAGTTGCTTTCTTAGGACACATAGTATCTACAGAGAGAATTAGAGTACCCTTTAAGAAAATCAAGGCTGTATTACAATAGAGACCACCAAGGATAATAACAAGGATACGAAGTTTCTTGGATTATGGCAAAATGCTATAAATGATTGTAAAGGAATTGCCTATCATTGCAACATTGCTAACCCAAAAGAAGGTTAAGCTTAATAGACAAAAGATTTTCAAAAGAGTTTTGAAAGGTTAAAGCTGAAACTTACAAAAGCACCAATATTAATATAGTCTAATCTGGAAAAGATTTTATAAATTACTGTGAAGATTCGTGTCACATCCTAAAATTTTAAGTTAGAAATATAATAGTAAATTGGACCAGAAATAAAAAATGCGTATTTTTATTAGCAATGATAAGAATAATTAAGGGACAATTTGAGGAAAAGACTACATTAAAAATATAATTAGGACTTGTCAAGAATTGAGCAATAAAGTGGAATTCGAATAATAATGGTAGATAATTATTAAAAATGAAAAATAACATGTAAGCTACAAAATAAGTAAACAATAAATAAATGGTAAATTTTTAAATATAACATTAACTTGAGGATCAATGTGTAATTATGCTAATAATAATAATAATAATAATAGATAAATGGTGAAGGATCTAGAAGAAGGAAAAGATGTGTGGAAAGTAATAACAATAATAAAAAAAAATAAAATAATAATAAAATCAAAGACAAGTGGAAGAAAGAAAAATAAAGAGGGTGAAAAATATTAGAGAGGACATATGGATTACTAAGAGAGGAAGTAAAATTTGAATTGAAAAGGAAAGTGTGTATGTATATATATATAAGTAGAGAAGAAAAAAAAAGTAATAAATTAAGGGAGTAAATAGAAAATATGCTAAGGTTATATATATATATATATATATATATATTGGTTAAAATAATAATAATAATAATAATAATAATAATGATAATGATATACTTCTTGTTAAATGATAATAATAATAATAATGATAATGATGATATAAATTAAAGAAGAATTGAGAAACAAACAAATGGATGGAAGAGAAGGAAGAGATGTGGCATGAAGGTGAATATGCCAACACAAAATTTGGACAAATGGAAGACTAAGGAAGAGAAGAGTGGAGAGCAAGTGTG
>CATIWJ010253245.1:0-11931 GCA_949640765.1 Croton laevigatus | reverse complement strand
TGACTATAAATTTCAACGGTCTCGATTATTTCACATTTAATTTATAACACAGAGTCGGATTCTGTAAACTGTGGCCCATTGAAACTGATCTTGGTTTCCAGTACAAACAATCTACCGTTCGATTCGTAAAATAAATAAATTTAAAAAAAAAAAAAAAAAAAAAGAATTTTCGAGAGCCTCTCGTTCGAGAGGTCTTGAATTATCCTAAAAATTTAGGCTACTCCGCCAAGACTCAAAATTCTGCTCCTCGCTCGCTTATTACCCCACCACCCATTTTCCTCTATGTGCGAAACAAAAAAAAAAAAAAAAGCCAAACACGCTTTGCAATTGGCATAACGCTAATCACGGAACAAAATTGCACCTAAACCAAGGAAAAAGAAAAGCAAAAGAGAAAAAAAAATAAAAGCAAAAGGAGTTTCCAATCATAGATAGGCCACAAAATGCTTGCTGACCAATTTTCTTTTTTTTAACAATATGTGTGGTCGTTGACACTTTGATAAAATGCCATGATTGTTGGGTTTTTTTTTTTCCTTCTCCTTGCTTGACTTTGGCTAAATACTCAAGCTAACTAACCCTTTTGGCTTTGGTTATCTTTTTCTAAGTTTGAGTTTAATCCTATTCTATGAAAATGACTCAAACTAGCTTCGAATTTATATATAGTTTTCCTAATTGTATTATTTGGGAAATTTCACTTGCATTTTCCTTTTCAAAGTGTGAAGTTTAAGCCTCAAACATATTTTCAAACCATTTTTAAAAATCAAATTATCCAAAAAGAAAGAAAATCCACAGTCAAGCAACAAGCTTTTCTTTGTTTATTTTAATCTTTCCACCTTTGATCTTTGGCCTGCTAATTTGACAAATGTACTAACTACTGTCCCATGTACAGAAGCTTCTTTGCCTTTTTACTTTTCCATTTCCCTTAACTTAAACAATTTGTTGATTGATTTTTCCTCAATAATTAGTATTAGTTTTATCCACTGTAATACCGAATAAACATGTATAAAGAAAAGATAGGATTCACCTCAACTATTAGGAAATTGAAGTCAATTAATAATTAGAGTAGCAAAATGGCATTAAGTTGAGGAGTAGCAGTTTAATAATTGAGTTGGATGAATATCATGTGCAAGCAAGAAAGGATGGCTATGGATAGGACCCAATTCACCAAATATTCATTATGTTCATGACATGGTTTGTCAATTTCAGATACTACCAATTAACAACTCCCATATCCAAAATGGTCATCACACTTACTAACATTTATGATATATAGGTATAAATCTACATCCATTTATATCTTAACCAAATATAATTATGTTTCAATTTAGGAGTTTGTTAAATACACAAACTTAGAATAGAAGTAGGCAACGAGAGGGAAAAAAAAACAATAGACAAAAATCAAAAATTGTCTCTACTCTACTAAAAAATAATATTCTCAATCATCCTATAAAAAGCGTCACACTATCGTCTGTTATTCATAGATATACATATAAAAATAAAAATTGAATAATTAAAACCCCAATTTGTTAATTATATATATTTAGCAATATACATTGTCAAACATTATATGATATTGTTGAGCTATATAAATATGATCAAGTTTTCAAAATTTGGTTGTAAGATGGACAAAAAGTAACCACTCATTCAACTAACCAAATAAAAACTATTGGGACTGTTAGCAGATTAGCAACATCAACATGTCCTCTATTTATTAACACCCAATTTCGATTATAGTTTATTGAATAAATTTTGCAAATTTCTTTTTTCTCGTCACATTCTTATCATCATCTAGAAACATGTTCGTATTGATTCTTGAACAATGCTACTCTTTATATGATTATACTTAAGAAAAAGAAAGAATTAAAATAATCAAATTCTCATAATGACAAGAAGGTATAAAAATGTAAATGCTTGAGACATAAAAATAGGCAATTCAATTGCAAATAATTAAGAAAGACAAAGGTGGTGCGCATGCATATGTTCATATAATAAGATTTGAGAGAGGCAATAGTATTGTATGGATAATGGATATATAAATGTATAAGAGAAAATCAAATTAATAATAAAAAGGTTAGGTGTGTGAAATTAGAAAACAGAAATAGAAAAGGGAAAGGAGGGGGGCACATGGTGGTGATGGGGTTCACAAAATGCCATAATTGGATTAGCCCCACTTCCCCCACAATCCCCGCATCATCACCCGCCTGACCCGACACCTTCTCCCCTTTTCTAATTTTATTTTCACATTTTCCCTCTTCCCATTTATTATTTAATCAATTCTCCATTAATAAGAAGACTCATTTTTTAAGCTTCTTAGTTACTCCACGGTTGTAAATAAACTATTCGCGAAATATTCAATTCGGTTTTAAAAAAAAACTTGATTCGAGTCAAATTCGTGTTATTTCTATAGTACTTAAACGAAAATTAAAGTAATTAAAATTAATAATATTATAATAAAATAAATACGATAAATTAAAACCGAGTCAGTAGGTTACTGTTTATCCTTAATGAATTTTATTCCTCTTTCAGTACTTAAAATTAATAGAATAATTTCTTCCATGATAGAACGACTATTACCTTATCAGCATAGCAGTACTTCAAACCCCGATAAACGACGAACGCAAATTACAGAGCAAATCATACATGATTGAAATGAATTTAGAAGAGAGGAGAATGGAAAAATGTGCAGAATTTTGCAACTTAAAATTCTGATTTTTGAAGTATGAAAAACTATGAAAATTTGGAAGGGGTGATTGTATTTATAGGAAATCAAGGGGATGCAATTGAAAAGTTACACCGGTTCGGTTTAAACCTAATGGGCACAAACCAAACCACTGTTCGCTGTAATCGCTTCTGATTGGACCGAGTTTAGATTGAACCAACCTGGGTTCCAAAACATTTAATCAAATCAAATCTTTTGACCAAAATCAAAACTGAAGCCGAGCGAGCGACGATAACGGCTATAGGTCTAATCTCTTTCAATCATTTTAATTACTACAATGAGTTATTTTACTTATAAACTCATTTCCATTTTATTATTTATCTGATATGGGATAAATAAACTTTTCTCACATTTTCATTCACACTAATAAAAAATATATATTTATTAAAATAAATATATAAATTCCAACAATCCCCCTTATAAATGGGAATGCCAAGTTTTAAACCTATGCCTAAAATGTGTGGTTCACAACTAAGAAGTAACTGCATTTGAATAAGTAGGGTTCCCTTTGAACTTTTCGTAGTAAAGATATATTGCGTATACTCATCAATCGGTAGATGCGATATCTTTGAGTCGTCGACTTTTAGTGTATACTAAGACAATATAAGTTGCACAACTAATTCTTATCCGCTTTTTGGTTCTCATTGTTGTTAGCCATAAACACCGCTTGGTCTCTTGATTGCTTAGAGAACTGGCTTTCTTTTATTCTCTTTGAAGTAGCTCACACTTCACACTTACATAGGTGATTCCTAAACGTGTATTTCGTAAATTCACTATTTGATCAAATTTATGTCAAACTTAGAAATCATTAAAAACCTTTCATTTTAGGTTTATCTTTATTTCTAAATATTGTCTCATCATGAGAATGGATTTAATAATTTGACAATATTGGACTATCATACACAACTTTATTTTCTCCTCGAACCTAGATCTTATGATATCCAGTCTACAAGGTAGAGTTACCGCCGTAATGATTCATCCTAGGATACAGTCCTACTCCCCTCGATGATTTTTGAAATCACTTTCTAAATAGGCCTTTTGTTAATGGATCCGACAAGTTATCTTTTGATCTTACGTAATCAATTGAGATAACTCCATTAGAGATTAATTATCTAACAGCATTATGTCTTCGACATATGTGATGAGATTTTCCATTGTACACAACACTTCCAGCCCTTCAGATAGCTGCTTGACAATCACAATGTATGCTTATCGGAGTTAACGGCTTGGGCTAGAACGGAATATCTTCTAAGAAATTCCAAAGTCATTCAGCTTCTTCACTGGCTTTGTCCAAAGCTATAAACTCATATTCCATTATAAAACAGGCAATGCAAGTTTGCTTTGAGGATTTCCAAGACACTACTCTCCACCAACTGTAAACATATATCCACTAATGGATTTCCAACCAAGTTACGCTAAAAAAGAACAGCACACAAATCATCAATATTAATATCATCAGTTTCAACCATATTGGCTTGACCTTTATTTTTTCTCTTATTTTTTGATGCACGGCATTTTGAGGATCGATGTTTAGATTTACCACAATTATAGCAATTACCTTTGAATCTTTACTTACAACAATAAGTTTTTATTTGGTTTAAAAGAAATACAAGACTTTATTCATTTGATCAAAATCATACATATAATTTCTCCCTATTTGAGGTTGTTGAGGTGAGGTGAGGTGATTGTAGAATTCATATATTTTATAGTTCTTGCATTTCCTAATTATACTCTACATGTTTTTCTTAAATTTGTTTCTAATCAAAATCATTTATGCATATAGCAAAATCAAATAACTGACGCAGTATAATAAATATCATTGGCCATGTAAGTTATTTAAATAAACATTCATATTAGTTTAATTATTTTTTAATATCTCATTATTTTATTATTATTGTAATCATATTTTTCTCATTTCTAATACTCTAACGTTGTACTTTATCTATAACATTTGCTGTAATTTTGCATTAATTAATACAATCTCTTGCTTATAATAAAAAAAAAGGGTTTAGATTATTTTTTTAAATTGTCATAGGTTGATTTTATCGATAATTTAAATGTCAGTACGGAAAATTGGGTATTTAAAGTACGTGTTTTGCATATTTGGATAGTAACACAACGTAATAATCTAAATATGTAACTGTAAAATTTTAAAAAAATTAAAATGAGAACATTCAATGTTCATACAAACACACTAACTTTGAAGCCAACTAGCCACAAATTTAAGTTGGTATTAATAAGCAAATCAATGGTTGAGCCTATAAACAATCTTGATTTTCAATGTAATATTTTTAACTTGCGTCCTTATGAAACGCTACTAAATATCTAACGCTTTGACGACACAGTTATTTAGTGATTTACTAAAACTTAATACATCTTATTTATTTAAGCTTTTTCTATATGTAATTCTCCACGAAGAGTACTGTTTTGGATCACTCAACAGATACATTTTCTGTGTGGATATGAAAATGCTCGAATTCCTTGCAATACAACGAGCAATAGAAGTAGCTCGACAAAAAGGTATCACTACAGGAATAATTTCAGATACCCGCCACTCAATTCTAATAGGGAAGCACACATTTTGGCTAGATATAGTCTTAATGACAATTTCTATAATAGTATATCTTTTCAGACCTTTTTGTATCAGAGGCGAATTAGGCATTGAGTTCAAATCCTTAATACAATGATATTTTTGGTCAAAAAAATTATTACTATCTCTAAAATGAAAGTATCTTCAAAAATTTAATTTTTGGTTTCATTACAAAATTTAAGTTAATATAAATGTTAATTATTTTTTAAAACAAATTTATCAAATCAATTTTTCTATTATTTATAAAATCAAATTTATAAAATCAATTGTTCTACTATTATTATTGTTATTGATGATTAATTTTTTTTAATTTATTTATATTCATCCAAATTTTTAAAAAAATTTTCTAATTTTATATAATATTTTTTATTCTGAATAAAATATAAAAAATTTACAAATATTCAAAATTTTAAAATAATAATTTTATAATTATAATATAAATAATTATCAAAATTATGAAATAAAAAATATTATAACCTAACAATCTTGCGCTAAGAAAAAAACTAGTATATAGAGAAAATCACATGATATGATCTTCAGACAAAACATATACTTTCAACAAGGTATGTTTTTCCCTTAAAATCATGACATTTTCAATAAAATATTATTATTTCTTAAACAAAAACAAAATATAATTAACAAGAAAATCTTATTCCTTTTTTTTTAAACATAAACAAAGGTATTTTTCATTAGGGTCCACAATCATCGCGTTTTCTTTTAATTCTTAACTAATTTCCATCATTAAAATTAAATTAAATTAAATTTCCATTAATATAAAAAAAAAATTCAAAATAGAAATCTTTTTGTATATAAAAGGCTTTGCCCCAACACTAACTCTTCACTCACTATACACAAAACACTTTCGCCTCTTCCTACTGCCTCTCATGGCTTTCTCTCCTAAATTCATTTCTGCCTTTTTCCTCTTTACTCTTCTCTTTGCTCAGATTTTTGCTAGGGAAAGCCAATTCTTTAGCAAGGTCTCCGGAACCACCACTCCTACCACCGTCAATAACCCAGCCACCACCACCACCACCACCGTGAACGGCAAAGAGACAACAATTCCTAACAAAGAAGAAGAAAATTTCAATTTCAAGAATCAAGAACAAGAGCCATCTTTCATGCCCGAAACTCAAAATGGGTATGGATTATATGGTCAAGAATTAAATGATCAAGAATCCAATACCCAATTCCCCACCACTACAAGATTGGGAAATGCTCAATACACCACCCGAACCACCCCCTCCGCCGCCACTTACACCCCATACAAAACCCCAACCAGAGAACCCTACACTTATAACACTAACACAAACGAGAACGCCAACTATTACAAGAAAAACCAATACAAGACCAATGGATTCGAATATGAGCAGCAACAACACAATTTCGGGGAAACAAGTCTTCAAGAAAGAAGCTTTACTCCTCTGTCAAACCAGAACAATTACTACCGTAACAATGGGGGAGTCGGGTTTAATCAAGAAGGAAGACAAGGAATGAGCGACACTAGATTCTTGGAAAATGGAAGATATTTCCATGATATTCATAATGAAAACAAGATTCCGACAAACAATTATTATAACACTCCTGCTGGTTATTACAACAATAATAATAATAATGAGAATACTTATGAGTACAATAAGTACTCCACGGAAAACCAGCAAGAAGACTTCCAAGAACGCGAAGATGAGCAGTACGTGCCTTGATCAATTGCTATTGCTTTTTTTTAATTAGTTTTGGTTTATTTTGTGCTTTTGATCAAGTGAAGAGGTTGGTTCAAAGTAATATATGGGTGATTCTACAAATTAAATTAATACTATGTTTAGTAGGGAAAAAAAATTATATAAAAAGATTTATTGTGGTATTATATAATCTTATTGTTAATTATTACTTTAATTGTCATGTTTGTTTACTGTTTGCTTTTAAAAAATTAAGGTACTATGCTTTTCTTTTTTAACCTTTTGCTTTGTTACCAAGAATAATTATATTTAATAAAATTGTAAATTACAACGGGTTTGTTGTGGTGATCTTATTATTTCATTTTTTTTATTATTATATATGTTAGAATCCAATATACATAGAAAAAATTGAATAAAAATATTTCAGACTAGATTTATATAAAGTTCATTGTAAAACCTAATATAATTGATCAATGTGTTTGATAGACTTCTCTTTTCTTATAGTAAAAAAATTGTGAGCAAATAAATTCCTAACTTTATTAAAGTAAAAAGTTCCAAATATGAGATTTAACTAAAGAAACAAATACAATTCAAGAGCAAGCTTCTTCAGCTCAGTTGGTTAAGATGCTGAGCTTTTTTTGGCACGATTTGGATTCGACTCCTACCTCCCCTTCCCCTTAGACTATGATAGATTTAGGGATATCTATATATAAAAAAAGAAACAAATACAATTCAGTGTAATCACATTTTAATTAGTTTTAAAATAAAAAAAAGCGGATAGTGAAATATGTGGAATTCAAGCTTATTCACAATTTTTATGTTGTTCAATCGAAAATGTTATTAGTATAATAGAAAACTTATGGATCTCGTAATTAAGTCAATTCTGTAACATTTAAATGGAGTCTATTAAATTTATATTTTTTTTATAAATTTAATAGACCCAGTTAAAATTTATAGATTAAACTAATTTACGAGATATCTCTTTCCGTAGCTATACTATTTGAAAAAAAAAAAATTGGGAAAAAGTGTATAAGTTTGATATTATTCCCTCAGAAAAAGGAAAAAGGAATGAGAGAGAAGGGTACACAATTTGCGCCTTAACTGCCTCCAGTTTCATTTCACCATCTCTTTTGAAATTCAAATGCAAATGCTCAAAAGTCCAAATTTACCTAACAATTTACCAAACCGTATATGATCTTTTACATTAAGCTTAAATAAATAAGAAAAAGAACAATCTCGTGGGAATCTAATTATTTTAGTCTCTGTACTGTCATATTACCTCTTCTCTCATCTTATCATATGTTATATATAAACTTAGTTTTCATTACAACACAACAAAAATGTGAAGGTTCCACTCCACAAATGCTACAAATTTAATGTTCAGGGCAAAGCACCTTCCTACTTTATCTTATAACCTATTAATGACATTTCATTTATACTATTTGTCCTTTCAAATTTTTAAATAGTAAATATTCAATTCTTGCAAATGGTTTTTTTAATTTTAGGGAGTATATTTGAAATAAATATATTAATTAAATTATTTTCTTAATATTTGTAAAGTGAACGAAAAGTATATATTTTTTTCACAACAATAAACCATTTATTTGATGGCCGAAACTTGAAAAATAAACATTTGTGAAAATCATACACGATGATCATATGGATACATTTGGTATTTTGATACAATTGCATAACTAACTCCACAATAGATGGTGTGATCCAACATATTTCTAAATACCTAGAAAAAAAAAATTTTATAGTCAAATTATACGGGTCACACCACACTAATTAATCTATATATATTACATAGAATAAAGTTTGAAGGCTAATTTTTATATAATAATCAAAGATACACAAAAATAAAATTAAAAATCCTAAATAATACTTGTCTAAAGCAATAAAATTTGAAATGTGGGATATAGATGTAGTATAATTTAGGTTTGCAGAGAACTTCAGAAACATGCTTATTTATGATTCGCATAGGTACTTATGCATGCTATTATTAATTAAGTGGCTCACTGGATACTATGTGTAATTAATATAATTGTCTGTTAAAAAAAAAAATTAATATAATTGTAGAGTAGAATGAATGTTGAAAATGGCATGTGAATTCATGATACATACAAAAGCTGGGATGGAGGAGGTCATTCTCACAAATGATCATCCTCTAGTCTAGATGGTTAGGGAGAAAGATCTTGGATATGTATGTGGTTTTGCCTGTAATCGTTGTCAATGTAATGGTTGTCGATTGTTTAATATTGAAATTTGTAACCGCTCAAATGGTGGGTATATCTCTTTAAAAAAACAGAAGTGGGCCATTCTGAAATGGTAGCAACTGAAAGAGGGCAATTTTGACTTGTGGGTTTGGGGTTCCAATCCATTGCTCTTGCTCAGTTGTTGGGCACCTGCAATTGCATATTGTGTGGGTAATTGGGAATTGATTATACGTAAGACATGTGGTTTGTCTCTCCTATCCACTAATATTTCTGGAGTAATGGAAGTTTTGCTATCAATTTGGGGTATGAAAGTAACGTATTATACTGTGCTGTGCTTGCATATTGCAATTTGCTGGACCATGGCCAAGGCAGAGTATATATATATATATACCATTATTTACGACTTCCCAGGAATCAACTCATGCCACGATTTAGAAGACATTTCTTAAAAATGAGCTTATCGTCTTAATAATGTTCACCTTATTACTAATTTCTGTACTATTTAGTACCTAAGTCAAGCTTTGAAATTCAGAATTTTGCTCGATTAAAACCCATTTGAAAGTTTAATAATTAAACAAGCTGAAATTTAGGCATGTTTAATTTTATGTTTATTCTCAACATATACTAAAACAATATTTTTTATGAAAAATTTTATATTTAGTATATCATAATGGTTAGTTAATAAATGTCTTTTTTCCTAGAAATGAACCAATTACAAATTATTCGTGATTAACAAAAAAACTAAACATTTGACTGTAATCTACTCAGTTTTGGTATGGTTTAAAATTCGGTTATTGATGTATTTAGTAGCTAGGTACTTGTTTTAAAAGATGGGATCCACTATAATTAAGGTGGTGAATATTTGATTAATGAATTGGTGAAGCTGTGGATTTAACAAATATACATTGATGGAGATGAGTCACTCACAGTACAACTTCCACTTCTTCAAAGCTCCGTTAATAGCGGATTGACCTACTTCTCTCCACCTCAATTTCCAGTCTTCTTATCTTTGTTGACTTTTTAGTTTGTTTTTAACTTAAACATCAAACACTCTGTCACTCACTATGTGTTATTGCAATTTTTCTCACGTCCAATATTCACCAGTTGTATTGTTCAAACAATTCCGACATTTCACCTTGGTGTACCCAAAACTACAAATGAGCTGATCCGGGTTTGGAGTAGCGAGCGAGCAACTTAGTTCATTTGCAGCTCAGGTGCACTAATCCAATAAATTGTATCAAAATTTTCATATAAAACACATAATACACCCATAAAAGATTTACGAGAATAGAAAACTAATTATTTAAATACTACTATTTCAACATTAGTTATCTTATCTCAGTAAGTTTATACAACTAAATAATCCGCTTTTAATTAAGGGTTTTAAACTCTTATTAATTTATTTTAGCATATCCCCATCTAATTTGGGAACAAATAAGTACGGGATGGTACTCAATGTTTATAAATAAGGAGACCTAATTGGTCCAAAGGAAAGTGTAGTAGTACAAGTGGAGATAATGGCGTTGGGTGAAAGAGGTGGGGGCATTTGGGAGACTAATAATCATATCCACCTACTTTTGTTGCCCACACTTCTATCAATACCTTATTTTTAACATCATTTTGTATTGCCTATTTCCTCATCAACCTGTTGGGGATACTTGATTACTATTTATTTTATATGTTTATTTAAAAGGGAAGCTTCACTATTTCTATTCATTAGGACTCTTCAACATTCTTAATTATGGATTTATTGCTCCATAATAATTATTATATTATAAAGGGACCCATCCCCTTTTAAAAATTTCTAATATATAAATATAAAAAATAAATATCAATAATGATGATTATAAGAAGAAGAAAAGCTAAATAAGCATAGACATTTTAGTTTAAGGTGATATTCATGTCTAAGGTTTAGCCTAATGCTAACCATAATGGTTAGAATCTTACAATTCACGATTCGAATCTTATGATTTAATACAAATTTTACCTCTACTAATACGCTTTTATATAGTGAATCGTTTTTATATCAAATTTAGTTATTCAGTTCACTTGCAAGCGAATCTACACGATTCGGTCGATTCATCAACGATCCTAAAACTCGAAAATATATAAATAAAAAAATTAAAAACACTTAAAGAACTTACAAATTTCTTTTCTAATACTTTAAATTTTGACAATTTTTTCTTCGTGTTATTTTTAAAATTTAAGAATTCATTTAAAATTTCACTGTGATTTTTTTTTTTTTTGACATTATTGAATTTTTCATCACTATATTTGCTACTTTTCAGTAATTCTTTTAGTACAAAATCTAAAAATATGATGCACTAATACTGTTTGCTTATTTTTTTCTTTGTTTTGAGATTTATTTATAACCTTAATATAATTCTTAAATTTATTCCGAATCTTACAATACGAGTCGATTTTCGATTCTCGATTCGATTCGATTCTTGATTTAACAACTATGATGGTAATACATAGTTAACATTTCAATCTTTTTTCTTATTTTATAAAATTAACATGTCTTTTCAATTTGTTTTTGAAAAAGGCAATTGATCTTTTTTTAATTATGAAAAAGGCTATCATCGTGAAGGCAGATATCCACAGCAAAGGCATACTCGGAAATAACTATTTCGCCCATTCTTACTGTGTTACCTAAGCTTGGACGTCGTGATCTTCTCCTCTTTCCAAGTCAAGGATTTCTTCTTTTTCGTGTTTTATTCGTTATGATTTCTCTTG
>CATIWJ010253219.1:0-11428 GCA_949640765.1 Croton laevigatus | reverse complement strand
AAATTCAAAGAAAATGAGAGAGTCAAACAGAATTATGTAAATGGAGAAAGAAAAAAAATAATTCTTCTTGTAATGAGAAGAATCAAAGGTCTAGATCAACGGTTTTTAAGTTTAATATTAATATTCAGACGTCGGCTTTGTGTAAGTCTAGAAATGGTGGTCAGCTGTTATATATATATATATATATATAGGTATGAAAATTTAGCAATGTTATGGAATCTGTAAAATTTGACTTTTCAAACTTTATTATTATTAATTTTCAAATAAAAAATTTTTATTGTTATAATCATGTTTATCTCATGATTTTGACATTCTTTTCTTTTTACTACTTTAGTTTTTTACTCTTTTTTTTTTTTTGGGCAATGTGATCATGCATAAACAATTTTTTTATGAATATGATGAAAATTTCTGATTGAACTCTTCATAATATTGCCATCATATTCACAAATGTTGAATATATTATCATATTGAATTGGAAAGTGAAAACATAAGGGTCTATCCCATATCGGTTGTTATATGATTGTAAAATAATGAAATCTAAAAATTAAAAAGTTAATTTTTCATGAAATGTTATTTAAATATATAAAATTTATGAATATTAAAAAAATACATTTTGAACGATGAAAACACTAAAATCAACTTAAAAAGACGATATCCAACACAAAAACTAAAGTTTGGCAGTGGTATTATAGTATTTGTTATATTTATTTTCACTTAATGATATATATATATTTGTTGTTCTTACTGTTAGAATTTGGCGGGTCAATTATATTGAAAATACCTGAACTTTAAGGATTATTTCACTGCGGTACCTAAACTTTAAATTCTTTCACAAAAATACCTGACCTTTGAAAGAATTTGCATAAAAATCGTTTTTACAGGTTTGTAGGTTACAGCCAGTTGCAACCTACTCTAAATTTTACAAATGCATCCCTAAATTCTTTCCCCTCTCTCTATTTTATCATCATCTTCAGCTTCCTCTTCTTCTCCTTCTTGAAGAACCACCACCTCCGTGCAAGCACCACCGCCATCCACAGCCAACCCAACCAAACATAAATCAGTGATTTATCGAGATAATTTATTTTTAATCCATCTTCTTCTTCTTCAACATCATCCAGTCTCAAAGAAGCAATCGAGGTTTTTGCAGTGAAATGGCAACAATTAAGAAACAAATTAGAAGATTTACTTTCAAGCTTAATCGCTATTGAAAATTGAGATTCTAATCAAAACCCATTTCTTTCTGGGCTTATGTCAGCTATAATAATCTCTGCCAACAACTGCCACGATCTTTCTCGACGATGTGTGGATCTTTCTTACAGTGGGAAGCTTTTGATGCAGAGTGATTTGGACGTAATGGCTTCGAAATTTGATCGACTTATGAATAATCTATTTGGGATTTGTACTGCAGGTGTTTTGACACAAGGGTTCGCCATAGTTGTGCCCAAACCTTGAGTCAACGCTTGCAGAGATGATATGAGGTTTTATGTGAGGGATCTATTGACTAGATTGAAGATTGGTGATAATGATATGAAAAGGGAAGCTTTGGTTAAGTTAAATGAGGTTATAACAGAAATATGTGAAAGTGATTGTTGAAATTGGTGACATTATACTTGTTTTGGTTCATCTTCTGGATTCATCTGAACCTGAAATTCAAGAAGAAGCTGCAAAGCTAGTTTCTGTAATTTCTGGGTTTGATTCATGCAAGTCTATGTTAATTAGTTCTGGGATTATAGGGCCTTTGGCTAGGGTTTTGGAAAGTGGGAATGAATTGGGGAAAGTGGCTTCTGCTAGAAGTTTACTGAAATTGACACAGAATTCTGATTATGCTTGGTCAGTTTCAGCTCATGGTGGAGTAACATCTTTATTAAAGGTCTGTTCTTTTGGCGATTGCAGAGCAGAATTGATTGTTCCAGCTTGTGGGGTGTTGAGAAATCTTGTGGGTGTTGAAGAAATTAAAAGATTTATGATTGAAGAAGGTGCTGTTTCAAGGTTCATCAAGCTTTCAAGATCAAAAGATGAAGCTGTACAAATATGTGCAATTGAGTTCCTGCAAAATATAGCTTCTGGGGATGAATCAATTAGGCAATTGATTGTTAGAGAAGGTGGAATTCGCGTATTAGTACACGTTCTTGATCCGAAAATCACATCTACATATAAATCTAGAGAAACTGCTTTAAGGGCAATTGAGAATTTATGCTTTTCTTCAGCAAATTGTATTACCATTTTGACAAATTATGGGTTTATTGATCAGTTGCTGTTCTTCCTCAAAAAAGGAGATGTTCCTGTTCAGGAATTGGCGCTAAAAGTGGCATCCAGGCTATCAGGAACATCAGAGGAAGCCAAGAAAGCAATGGGGGATGCTGGATTTATGTCTGAATTTGTTAAATTTCTTGATGCAAAATCATTTGAAGTTAGAGAAATGGCATCAGAAGCACTAAGCAGCATGGTCTCAGTTCGGAAAAATCGGAAAAGGTTTGTACAAGATGATCGGAGCATTGGTTTTCTTCTTCAATTGCTTGATCAAGAAGAAGCAAATTCAGGAGGTAATAAAAAAGTCTTGATTTCAATACTAATTTCATTAACAAATAGCAGTAGTGGAAGGAGAAAGATTGTGAATTCAGGGTACTTGAAGAGCATAGAAAAACTTGCAGAAGCTGAAGTTTCAGATGCAAAAAAACTTGTCAGGAAATTATCTACAAACAGATTTCGTAGTATGTTGAGTGGAATATGGCATTCTTGAATGTATTTTTTAATATATATATATTTTAGCTTCTTTTTCACTGTATATTTTACTTAAGTGGGTTTAAAAGTTACATAATTTTCCAAAGTTTGCACTTTTGTTCATCAAAGAAGAGCCCTTTTAGCTTAATCTGTAACTATATTTAATTTTCTAGTGGAAAAAAGTGCTATAGATGATTCTAAAGAACATATTCTGCATTGTTGAGTATAATAATTGCATTTTTAATAGAATTTAAAGCTCAAAAGGGAATGTAATTGCAGTATTTATTTAACATAGCTGGAATGGAAAGATTAAATTACAAGTAAAATACAAAAAGATAATTTTTTGTATGTATTTGTGGAGATGAAGAAGAAGAAGCACATGGGAACCAGAGAGGCATGTGAACAGTGGCAATCAATCTTTTGGCCATCTTTACAATTACGGACAATATTAGATAGTGATAGATGATGTTTCTTGCTGTATTTGCTTGTCTTTCTTTCTTCACTTATCAATTTTTTTTCTGTCATTGGTATTTTTAATGGGAAATGTTTTTGGGTGCTAGCAGCAGCAAATGTATTTTTCTTAATTTTTTTTTTCAAATTAAGTGTTAATTTGTATCTACATTAGCTTCTAAATCAATTCTACTTAATCTCAGTTTTTAGAATTTGAGTCATGGAAAAAGTTAAAATCGTCGAATTTAATGGTTCTAACTGTTTATGTGAATTCAAAATATAGAGTCAAATTATATAAACTATAACCTACTAAAATTAATTTTGAGGTTTTATAGATAAAACTTCGACATTTAATTTTAAAAAAATTAAAATTAAAAATAAAAATAAAAAGGAAGAGTAGCACTGTGCTATTCCCACCCACTATCATTGCCCATTTTTAATATTATTGTTCAATAAGACACGCTTTGTTGTTTTTGTCTTATGTTACAACCATGCTATATATATAATTAAGCATCACTATCCCAAATAATCACAATTTACCAACTTAGATTATGATTTAGACATTATTTAGTTTTGCTTGCTAGAATTAACTATTCATAATATTTAGCTGTTTGAATAGCTAGTAACTGATTTTAATAGTTGTTTACAATCACTAAAATTACTAAAAGTGTTGATTTTTATAAAATCTCATTTTAACAACTAAAAATTATGTTAAAAGTACTGAACATTATTTAAAAAAAAATTAGTATTTTAGCTGATTATAATCCTAAAAACTACTTAAAAATTGTTGTGGAGTTCAATTTGGCATGTTATATTATATTGTAATGATTTTCCGTTGTTTCGTGTTACGTAATTATTATAGTAGTTTATCAAATGTTTATAGGTTTATTGAATTTTTTTTAAAATATCAAAATGAGATTCAAATTCTGATTTATTGTGGGATTATATAACACTTAATATTAAATTATATCTTTGAGTGCACCTAATTTAGCTGGAAATTATAACAATATGGAAATGAAGTAGGGTAGGTAGGACAATGTTGGTCCTTTGTTGCCTAAGGGTCTTACTAATGTAGGGTATGCGACATAAACTTTAATTAGTATAGCCAAATAAACTTGGAAGGTAATAAGGACTGTGGACCAATGATTTAATTAGTTCTTGACAATATGATTATGTAGTGAGCCAAACGAAACCAAAAATTAATTTCCACCCGTTCAAAAGCCTGTCAAGACAATGAAAATTTTGTTATGGGAATGGAAGATGATGACATTTTTGAAATTTTAAGGGACAATTCATTTGATAACTGTTCTTTTCCTCATTTCACTAAACCGATATTGTAGTATAAATTGTCTCTCTTTTAATTTGATATAATTGGTCACCGGAGTACTTAATATTGCCTTAAATTGATATAGTGATAATTGTTTCTCTCCCATAAGTTGTACATAGCAAATGAAGAAGATGAAGTAGGCATTTTGGGAACAATTCGTAGATGGACTTAGTTCATTTATTTGTGTTGGGCTATATTTAGCCCAAATAACTAGGATCCAATGGCTTGCCTATACATAAATATCTTATATCTAATCTAACCTATCCTATCCTATGTTTTCTAAGAACTTATGTTTAGGAAAAATGTCTTTTTTAGGACTCGGACCTTATTGAAGTCTATTTATTGTAAGTAATACATTTTTAACTGTCTGGTTGAGTTGTACACGCTTTCTAATTTGAGGTAGCATGATAGGTGCCACTCGGGGAGTTTTTGGTCTCATGTGACCCATACATGGACTTTTCAGCAAAGGTTACCTTGTCATGTGGCTGTAAAGTCCCAAAGATGTGCAATTAGCAAGGTCAACCGATATTCTCTTGCACCAAAACCCACTAGCGCTACTCGTTCAAAGAATTTACAATTTTGATCAGCCTTGTCCGGACGTCCATAATTCCATATCATTTAAACAAGAGGACAAAGAGTTCAAATCGTGGCCTCATATTGGAGGTTACTTGACCTAAAAGACCATGTAAGAGGGTATGGAATGAACCGTAGAAGGCCGAAACTTCCTAGAGCGTTGCAGCTTTTTGTGCACCAATGTATGTAATTTGCCAGAATGGTCAAGTCGGGATATGGCCAAGACGCAAGGCAAGCGACCTAACTGAAGAGTGGCTCATACCACCCAAACGGGGATCTAAAGTTCTAAACCCCAAACTACGACTTTGGGTTGGGCAGCAACCCAACAAACATCAGCGATCCAAAATGGTACTCTAGGCCACGTCCTATCCGTTGGATCAGTTGCGCAAGTTGTTCAATTCAAAGTTGCAAGATTGGTGCCGCACTCAGAGTTGGGAATGAAAACAAGTCCTTCGTAGCCCAATAAATGGGCTGGCTTTCTGGTTAGCTCTGAGTCTTTTGGGCTCTAGTTAGCACCGAATTCACCTCACATTTCTGAGCATGTAGCCCATCTAAGCTTTGGATGTCTTTCATTTTTGTAATTCTTTAGGGCCCCTTTGTTACCATTTTTTTTTTTTATTTTTTGTTTATAAAAATAAAAAAATGGTTTTTAGTTTTTCAACCTTTTGTTTCCTAAAAACTGTTTATTTTTAAAATTCTAAAAGAAATTTTATTTTCATTTATTTAATTTTCAATTCAAAATAAAACATAGAATGATAATTGAAAAGTAAATTCTAAACCGTATTCATTAATAATTAAATCTATGTCTAAAAAATCTAATAAATAACTCTTTAAAAATACTATTAAGGAAAACAAATTATTATTGTTATTATTATTTTTAGAAAAATAAATTATTATTATTGTTATTATTATTATTATTACTAAGATAAAAAATTATTATTATTATTATTATTATTATAAAATAATAGATTCATATAAGTTACAAAGATAACAGTGATTTGGTAAATAAATATTAATAGAATTACTTGTATTAAAAATAAATAAAAATATATATATAAAAAGATAAAAATGCTGGTATAGTGGTAAAGTAAAAATAAGAAACTAATTTAGGAAACCATTTTTAGTGGTTTTCTACAAACTTTTTAACTTTAAAATCACTTTTTATGGAAACTAAAAATAAAAACAAAACAATTTTTACCAAACATGTTTTGTTTGTTTTTTTGAGTAAAAAAAAAAACAGAAAACAAGGAATTTAAACCGAAATAAATGGGGCCTTAAATTTTAAAAAAATTGTCAATTGGTCTTCAAAAGGAAAGAAATTGGCTATCTTTCCAACGAAACCTTCAATTTTAAATTGTTTCGAAAAACAAAAATTGGTCACTAATAACTTTTTTTAAAAATAAAGTTGATTAGCGAAATTATAACTTATTAAGCGCTCGAGATTAGTACCATAATATATATTTTCATTTTAAAGAGAAAAAAAAAACAATTAAACCATTAGCTAACTTTTTTTTTCCCCTTTAGAAATGGGAGTAGTTGGGCTCGTAATTTTCCAATTATTGTAAAAAAAAAAAAACTCATAATTAAGGAATCATCCTGGTGTCACTGAAAGTGAGTGACTACTAAAGTGGTGGTCCAACATTACAACAAAATGTAATAACTTCTCAGGGGTCTACCCTTAGTGCTAATATTCTTCTTTCTTTTTCTACTTTAAAAAAAAAATAAAGTAATTTTATATTGCCCTGAAGAAAAATAATATTACCTTCGCTAAATCTTTATAATTTTACTATTCTCCTTAAAATTTACTCGTATTTTTTATCATTTTATTTTAAAAATTAATAATTTATATTCTATCAATAAAAAAATGAATCCTATATATATTAAAAATAAATTACATCTATTATAAGACAAATGATATAACTATTATAAGACAATAAAAAATACTGAAAATATCTCCGTTTATTGGAGCTAAATTGTTAAAGTAAATTTTTCCTTTTCTAAAAAGAAAAAAAATGTTAAGTAGCTGTAACAACAGGTTAGTGGAAGTCAAGTCAATATTCATAATTATATTTCAGACCTTGACTTTTCTTTATTTTGATTTTTAATTTTGTATTTTTTTTTTGGGAAAAAAATAGTGCTGAATAATAAACTAATATTGGGTGTTGCTCAAATAATGTAATAATGATTTTCACTGTAAAATTAAATAAATTTCTCATAACAATCTTACATTATATTTGCAACTTTATTATATTGCAAACTACCAAATATTTTATGTAACACTATAGACATAGCATCTACTTATTTTGCAATATTAATGGGTATTTTGCATATAATAATAATAAAAAAAGAAAATGGGGTGCATTTCAGTTTCAGAGTTAGTTTTTTTTTGGCTTTAAAAAAAAAAAAAAGAAGTTAGTTTGAGTACTTGCAGTTAATGAATTGTCAAAAAGAAGGAATTGATTTATATGGGCCCTAATAAGTTAATGAAAAACCCAATTTTTCTTCAAATTAAATTAGCTCATCTGTCTGCTTCAAAGTGGACATTACATCACACTTCTCATAATATCCTGCTGGATACCAAAAGCTGCTTCTGAAAATCACCTCTTTACTTATTTTAATTTAATTCTTTTCCTATTTTAAAATTTCATTTCAGTGGTGTTTATGTCTCAGAATTATTTATTTCTGTGCATTTTTTCATAAACATTTGTATTTCAATTGTCACTGCATCCGTTTTGTAAATAACTGAATTTTTTTTTTATTCTCAATTTTTACTCTATAATTTTTTTTTAATTTTATTTTAAAAAGTAACAACTCACATTCAATCAGTTAAAAAAATAAATCCATATATTGTAAAGATAAATTATATTGATGCAAAATAAATAATTAAAAAATATAATTATTATAATTCAATAAAAAGAGAAAAAAAATTTCAATTATTTGAGAACAGCTAATGTAAAAATACTCAATTTTATTGGAATAAAAATCAAATAAATAAATAGTTCCATTCTTTCCATGATTTGGGCATTCAAATTTTTGTTTGTTTATATGCATCATTATATAAATCTAATAATATATATATATATATATATGTGGTTGTTAAGGACCACATCACCATAAACAATGACTCACCTTACCAGATCAGGTCCAGAGCTTTAAAGCTTATTATTATTATTTTTTTTATATGGATATTAGGCACGCATCCAGAAAGCTATTTTAATTTATATAGGAGTGGGGCTTCGAACCTCGGTTGATTTGCCTCCACGCCATTTGCGCCACCACGCGGCTCCCTTGCTTGAAAGCTTCATTATTTTAACATTTCTCATTGTAATTCATAAAATAAAACCATCTAAGTCTAGACTGGAAATAGGTCAGACCATAAGCATAAGCTTTTTAAAATGCGACGACAGTTCGTCTAATGAAAAATTGCTATCTTAGGATTGAAACTCAAATATAAATATATGCAACTTGATAGTTTAATAAATCGGGGCAAAAAGAAAAGTTTCAATTTTATAATTAATATGGTCAAAGTAACAAACTCATTTGTCTATTACTAGGATTATTTTATTTTTTATAGTATATCATCTTCTTCATAAGCTATGAAAATTGATAAATTAATGAATTTTATATGTTTTTGCTGAGATTTAATTCTTGGATTTTGAATTCTAAGATTTTAGTAGAGTAGTTCATAGTTCTTGCCAACTTATATTGCTAGTTTAACGCAGAATCTATACAACTTGTTATCTGCCAACTTGAATTTGGTTAAAGATAAAGAGATAAATATCCAACTTGGTCTCCATAACTTTGAAAGTGGAAATTCAATTTTATTGACCTACAACTAGACATGATATAAGCTTGTTCAAGATGAAATGAAGAAGACAACAAGTACAAACCTATGAAACAATCATCAAGGACATGTATTTACTCTCTATATATTTCTATCCCAAGCAATATCATGGAAGATGCAATTTTAGGTATGTACATTTGGTCCTAATTAATATTTAGATGGGCCTCCTCTCCAAAATTACTAGTGTTGTCAATTTTGAGTGTCAACAACAACCCATGTTATATATTTCCCATTTTCAGTCATTAATTTGCTGAATTCATAATTTAATGATCATAAAAAAGATTCCACATGATTTAAGTATGGAATGACCTTTATTTCCTTTTCTAGGTCCTACATTGCACTAATCAAAGCATGTGATTATTTAATCAGAGTTGCAGAAATTATCTAAACAAACCCAGTTGTTGAATGCCTAATTAATCATCATTAGTAAACTGTTTAGGAATTTTTTGGGAATTTGCAAAACAAATTGATTTTCATAATCCCTTTAATTAGTATTAGTTAACAAATATTGTAAGCATCCTCTAAAGTCTGAGATCCCTTGAAAGGTGTGGTCGTTTCACATTGTATCTAGAGAGAGGTCGCCCCCACCTGAGCTCAAGGTAAGGTTACCCTTACTTAGCTCAGGGAGAAATCTTTCTCACTTTAGTAGAGGGAGAGGTCGTCTTATTGACCTCAACCTTCTAATTTGATCTTAACCTCCTTGTCTAACTGGGCCGCCGAAACCCCAAAAATCCAAGGGATGCTTGCTCTCCAAAATTCATGAAACTCAAAAAATCCTATTGGACGCGAGATTTTCTGAATTTCACCGCATATATGAGGCCATCGTTAGACTACAGTCCAGTTTAATTAAACTTTGGCCGCTTTCAAATAGAAAGGATAAAGATTAAAAAGAAATTTAAAAATTGTAGGAATGTTTTGAATTGTTGTGTTCAATTTGTATGTATTGTTATGCCAAATGCATCAAAACAAACAATCAGATTTCTGAATCAGTGTCTTAACAAATTAGAACTTTGATAAATTAATAATTAATTAAACTTGCCAATAATATCATTTTCAAATACTTCACTAACAAATAATTTTTCCTATAATGGATAAGCGTAGTAGATCGTGAGACCCTTTTTTCACTGCATAAAATTATTTTGATGAATTTATTTTTATTTTAAGAAATATTTTGACGAATTTATTAAAAGAAAAGCAATATAGCATATTGAGTAAATCATAATGTTATTTTAACACATTCAATTACCTAAATAATAATAATAATAATAAAATTTTTTGAGAGTATAATAATAATTTTTAAGTTTATAAAATAATACTTTTGTTAGTGTGCCCCAACTTAATACTCAAGCCATAATTTCATTTCACACCACTCATGCCACTCATAAAATTTCGTTTTCTGTTTTCATACTATGAAGAAAGCGACACCGTTTTAAGAAAGTAAATAATTAAACATCACGATCCAAGCACCATTGAACAATTGAACTCTTTTCGCAGGATCTTTCAACTTGCACACCACCTTATAATAAAAACAAGTAGCTACCTTACCATAAAAAACAATCAAAATTATCAAACAATATTATAATATTGAACGAAAATTTAAAATTAATCATAATATATAATAATAATTTCCGATATATAATGGGAATGATTATTGCAATTAACAAGTGATTAGAGTTGTCAAGCTAAAATGATTGAAGAATTATTATTATTAATTAAGAATATGTATTCAACGACTTTAAAATTAACGTATGATTGATTAAGGAATTATAAATTTTGAATTAAAATATGACAAGCAAATAGGACAACTAGAAGAGACGCAGATTGCAGATAATACGTAAACACCATGTGTACAAACAACAAAAAGGGCTTTCTTTGTTTTTATGAATGGTTGTGAAATGATCTCTCGTGTGTATTGTAGATTTTGTTTTATGTAACATAAATACTACTCCCTCCGTTTCATTTAGATAACAAAAGTTTCCTTTTTGGGTGTTTCATTTAGATAGCAAAATTTTCCAAGATGGTAAGTTTTGAGTGTAGTGGGAGGTGAAAAAAGTCCAATTTGCCCTTGACATTGATAGATTATTGAATTAAATAATGGGTGATTTTTGAGGTGTTGAATTAAATAATTGATACTTTTTGAGTTAGTGGGGATGGTTTTTAAGTTAGTGGGGAACACAGAGTGACAGTGATGTGACAGTTGTCAGAGTGTGTTTGACTTTTTCTGTAAGAATTGAATTTTGTGTTGTGCCATAAAATACACTGATTTATAAAAATAGTGGCTAATTTAGGTGACCTGTGGTCAAGTTGGTCTGTCGAAAAGTGAATAACTGGCCACAAGTCATTAAACTTGGTAACAATTATACCAAATAGTGGTAAATAACTGGCCACAATTAATTAAACTTGCTAACAACTATAGTAGACGGCAAGGGTTATAAGTGGCCACAACTAATTAAACTTGCTAACAACTATAGCATAGAGGGGTAAATGACTGGCCACAACTAATTAAACTTGCT
>CATIWJ010253211.1:0-28714 GCA_949640765.1 Croton laevigatus | reverse complement strand
TATATATATATATATATATATATATATATATAGAGAGAGAGAGAGAGAGAGATAATAGCTGTTATTTTTGCAGTAATTCAATTAAAGCAATTAAATTAATAATGCTAATAAATTAAAAATGAGCCAATATAATTTATTATTTATTCTTAAAGAATTTTATTTCTCTCTCAGTATCAAGGTTAATGAAATAATTCCTCCCATGATAGAACAATTATTACCTTATCAGCGTAGAAGTACTTCAAACTTCAATAAATGATGAAATCAATTTAGAAAAGATGAGAATGGAAAAAATAATGTCGGAATTTTGCAACCAAAAATATTGATTTCTTGAAGTATGAAAAACTACAAAAACTTGGAGGGGACTGGTTGTATTTTTAGGAAACCAAGGGGTGCAATTGAAACTGGTTTGGTTTAAATTGAGTGCGTGCAAACCAAAAATTGCAACTATTCAGTTGTAACTGCTTTTGGTTTGACTGAGTATAGGCTGAACCAACCTCAAACCAATCTGGGTCTTAAAAAATTTAATTAAATCAAATCTTTTGATCGAAGTTGAAGCCGAATGGCGGCGACGGCGTAGGGGTCCAACTTCTTTCGATCGTTTTAATTACTACAATAGGTTATTTTATTTATAAACATATTTTTATTTTATTATTTATTTAGTGTGGGAAAAATAAACTTTTCCATCATTTTCATTCACACTAATAAAAAAAAAATTATTAATATAAATATATAAATTTCAAATGAATTTTTTCTTAGTATTAGTACAAAGAAAAATATATAAATTACAACAGTATGAATTTATACATTCTCAAAAATAAATAAAAAATTGTTATAGAGAATTTTTTTCTTTAGTAACAATGCTAAAGAAAAATTCATACTCCATATCTCATCATGTTGATGGATGTATAATATTCACATCTTTGTGTGCTTCGTTTGGTGGTATTTTTAAATCACATATTGACAATTTTTTGGTCTTTCAACAAGTTTGATTGCCAAAGATTCAAATACAAATTTCTCACAATTGTCACTACCAAACTCTCATAAAAGAAGATTCAACGCTTACCTCAAAAGTGAGAACAAAAATTCCTATTTAAAAGTCTAAAAAGTGATTAGACATCATACGTGACAGTTGAAAACTATTTATAGTACCCTTCAGCGATGCCACATAAGCGAGGTCAGTGTAAGCCTAAGACAGGAGGTCGGTAGCCCAAGACCAAAGGTCGGTGGCCCAACACACCTCGAGCTTAAGCGACCTACCTTGCTAGGCGGTGGGGAGGTCGCTTAGGTGACTTTAGTTTAGAGCTGAGGGCAACCTTTGCTTGGTCTGTAATAGGTGATTTCTTCAAGACCACACCTCATCATGCTCTAACATATAGGGTAAACGTTCTTGGTAGGTTCTCGAAAATGGGAGAGGCTTACGCTATTAAAAATGGGAACAATAATAGAAAAATATAAAAACATCAATTCTTCTAAAAATTTGATAGATGCTAAATTATATGTTAAATAAATAAACAAAAACAAATACTGGAGGGCTACCGATCACTACCAAAGCTTGTATTTGAAAGATGACGAAGTTTAGAGAAAAAGGAGGCTAGAAAATATGAAAAATTAGTTCGAAAAATAAAATTTCAATTTACCAAAGTAAAATTATACATTATAAAAAATTATTTTAAATAAAAATGAGAGAATTACTCTCATGTCTTGTAGTTTTGTTAATTAGACTCTCAGGTCCTTATGGTGTGAATGAAAGATTTATAAGTCTTCACATGTTTGAGCTGTTAAACCTTAGGTCCTTCTGTTCAGTTAAGATAAAAAAAAAAATTCCTTTAGGATTCAGATGTACCTCCCTCGTAAATTCATGGCCTAAATATAAATTTAGCTTGTCTTCTTCCTTTAGTTATTTATGGCAGAACATCAAAATTTCACAACTTTCAATTCATGCTGTAAATGTTGAAAATAAAGAGAGTTTTAGGACCCGTGACGGTGATGAGACTTTTTAATTTATTGTCTTAAAAATTATTTTCAAATGTTAAATATATGAGATTATTTTTTTTTTTCTATAGCATATATAAAAGCACGAATGAGAGGATAATATTATGATCATCCAAAATGTCCTTATAAAATTTTATTTTTTAGATTAAATATATCTTTTTAAAATTATAGTAAATTAATTGATTTATAGAAATTAATTCAATTTAATTAGAAAAGATAATTTAATTAGTATTATGTTAGAATATAAAGTTTCCGTCTTATAAGCATTACAATAAATCAACATTCTAATAGTATTAAAGAGACAAAGTAACAAGGGTGGGGGTTGCAAGATATGGAGAAGGTATTGGTGTGGAGGCTGAAATCCCGAGTACGATGTCTCATACTTGTAAATATACACCACATTCCTTAGGTGCATAAATATATATTGCCTCTATAAATAGTGTTTTATATCATACATAATAATTTTAAACTTCTTACAATTTTTTTTATAGGTTAAGGACAAAATTTATATATATCATGAAAAATTTAATTGATTATCTTAAAATATAGCAAACATAATGGATCATAATTTCAATTGATTCTCTTGAAATATAGCAAAGAGAATGGATCATAATAGCATTTGTACTCAAAATTATTTTTTAAAAAAATTCTATTCAAAATAAAATAAATATATAAAAATAACGACAATATAAAACGAATATATTGACAGATTTTCAATATAATTTTTGTTGTTAGTTTTAAATTATTGTTAATTAATCTTACTCAATCATTAATTTTAAAATAATATAAAACTAACTATAACATAAATAATGATATATAAAATGAGTTAACGCGTGTAACGCACGCTAAGAATATCTATTTATCTACAGTTTATATATATAATATATATAAATGTATGGATTGAGTGGAACATTGTTTCGCCCAAAATGTCTCTATAAAATATATATTATTAAGGTTAAAGTTATTTTTATAATTATTTATAATAATTAATTAATTAATTAAATTCAAATCATACTCTAATAAGAAATTCTATTTTAATTATTAATTAATTAAATTAAAATCTTATCTATAGTATATATAAATGTGGGAAGGAGTCATTTGGTTTAGTCCAAAATGTCTCTATAAAATCTAAATTATTGAGGATAAATTTGTCTCTATATAATTATTTAAAATAATCAATTAATTAAATTCAAATCATATTTTAATAAGGAATAAAAATTTAATAATTAATTAAATTCAAATCATATTTTAATAAAAAATAATATTTTAATTATAATTAATGGAATCCAAATTTTATTTTAATAATAAATATATTTTAATTATTATTAATTAAATTCTAATAAAAAATACTATATAATTATTCATAATAATCAGTTATATTTAAATTTTATTTTAATAAAGAATACAATTTTAATTACTAATTAATTAAATTATAATAAAAAATAATTAATTTAATTATTTAATAATCAAATTCAAATTATATTTCAATAAAAAAATACTATTTTATTGTAAATATAATTAATTAACATTATTTTTTCTATATTTCTCTATAATTAATTTAAACTTATAAATAATTATAAGAATAAAAAAAAATATTATTATAAGTGCATAAAGTGTATAAGGAATAGGAATAAAAAATTTTCCCATAAAAACTCAAAATTCATTCAGCCGTCTCTTAATCATATTTCATTTAGTATTTAGTTCTTCCAACCTATAAATAGGATTATTTATGGCCTTATAAAGGCAGCACATTATTTTATTTATACTATTTTAATAACTAATACTAATTTATAATTAAATAAAAAAATTAAAATATTATAAAATTAAATAACGATTGCCTAAATAAGTAGACACGTGAACATTAAAAAAGCAAATTCTCCCTAAAAATACAAAAATACTATCTCTATTTTTTCAAAATTTTCCATTTTGAGTGTATTATGAACAATACCGGTTTCCAACTTTATGCACAGATAGCTAACATGGCTAGCCTCCTCCCCATGTAGAAAGATCCACCATGACAATGAAATGATTAAGCTTATATAGAATTGGAGAATAAAGGCCAAAGTAGTTCTTCCTAAAAATTTCGTGCAAATGCTATATTTTTCCATTTTAAATGAACCAAGGTAATAATAAATTGTAGCTATCTCTACTGATCATTGGTGACAATCAATGGTGGGAGCTTATTACCGCAACCAATTAGTCATAGGTAATTTATTTAATAAACGAAGATTTATGATTTTCTAATGAATTTATAAATACTGATGAAAATGTTTTTCTTTAATTTTTTTTAAAAACAGTTTAATTTTTTTCAATTTCCAAACACTAAAAAAAATTTCAGACACTTATTTTCTAAGAAAAAAAAGCCTATTCAACCGCACGGTTGAATAAATTTATAAAATATATTGTTATAGTTCTAGTACACTAAATCAAAATCTCAAGTCTTAATTTTAAATTTAAAGTTTTTCAAAAAAAAAAAATTAAAATTCATGTAATTATTTCATTTTTAGCTTCAAATAGTTTAAATATCTTGTCTAAAAATTAAAAATTATTCAATTAAATTTGTCAAAATTATGAATATAAAAATAGTATTTACTATTTTTGTAAAATTTTAAACATACTATAGCCTCAAAAATTTATTAATAATAATAATCCAAATGTCAAATAATAAGTTGACTAATGGGCTATTCTATTCATGAGGGTTGTACATAGTACCCAAGGGCCATAGGCTAGCTTTATGTTATGTGAGAGATGTCACAAAACTCCACTCATATTGAAAAAACAAAAGTAGATTCTTTTAATTATAATTTAAAAATCCACATATAAGTTTGTCGTGTAATTTTTTTAAATAGATTGAATATATTTTATCAAAAAAAAAAAAATAGATTGAATATAACTTGCATTCTAATAATAATTATTATTATTGTTGTTGTTGTTTGAAGTCATCTTGTATGAAATGGTACCGTTTTAAATTTTTTTCGTTGTTTTACTACAATTTCTTTGATTTAATTTTGTAGCTTAAAGTTGAAACTGCCGCTTGCAATCGGCCGCCAAATCGCATCCATTGTGGTTTGCCTCTTCCACATAGACCCGCTAGGGGGCCGTTCGAAACGTGGGTGGGTAATTATTTCAAACCATGACCCAAAACATAGCTGCCCAAACCATGGATGATCCAACCATGAACCTTGAAAATTGGCTAATTCAGGTTCAATAATTTTTTGAACCATGAACCGCAGCTCAAGCGGTGAAAAACCATGTTGAACCTTCTTGAACATTGAACCGAACAGTCCTTGCTTGAATCCACTGAACCGTCTGATCAAGGGGTCGGTTATGGTTCAAGAAATATTGAATCATGAACTATTGGTTCAGGGCTCTGGCTCTGGCCCGAACCGTGGCCAATGTCTACTCCCATGTAACCCCAAGTTGTGGATCGATCCGGTTTTGTGCACTGAATCGTAGTTTACCCACCTCCATATCATAGGAATTGTAGAAATGAAAACGATACTGAGTCGAAACAATACTGGAACGGAAAAATTTAGGTGCACTCTGTTCTGGTAGGGTTCCTTGCCCAAGCATATTGAAACCGAGAGCAGCGATCCTACTATCAGGAAACCAAATTGAACATTTTATTTTGGGGTAATCAAATTGTAGAATTCAAACTCGAAAGTCGATAATTTTGAAAATAACCAAAACCTTATGTAGTCAAAATTGAAACATAGGTGGATAAATAAATCTGCAATGAAGCATCAAAAGTTTGGCTGCTTGAAGCTGAAAACGTAAAAATATTCGTAAAGTTTGAAATAAGCAGTTGTGTGAAAGGCAACGTCTCTGTACATTGCTTTCTATACAAGGCTTTGGGCTGACTGGAAACCCCATTTTCCAACCAAGCATCTCTAATGGATAGATAAATAGATGTGTAGTCAATTCATATTGAAAACCCATTTTCTACTATTATTATTAATCTTGCTAAACACAGTTCTATATTTTCCAAACCATGATTTAAGTATAGTTTGCTGTATAAATATAAAGAGATACTACTATATTATATATAAACATGGCTCATAAAACTATAATTACAGCTGAGAAGTTTGATTAATTTGCTCTAATAACCAATTTAGAAGCTGATATCATATGATTATATTCTCTCAGTAAGTCCAAGACCAGAAGGGTTGATCTTCAACTGGGAATTCAAAACTACAGGAGTTGGAAGGTGGGTCATGGTACATTTTAGGGAAGTATGTTGGAGGCAATAAACTCCTGTTAAAATCATCATCTTCTTCTTCAGATTGCTCTGGTTCAACCACATACGATGAATCTGTTGGCTCCAAGAACGAATGTGGGCTATCTGAATCAAACACATCGCTTTTCACTGAACTTGCATCTTCTTGTTTTATCGATGTCATCATCACCGTTTCAGAGCCAGTATTTTTAGCAACAGGGGTTTCATCAGTTCCTGCTTTTAATGGATTCTCCATCTTTACTTCTAATAATTCTCCTCCTCCTCCTCCTTTCTCTGTCGAAGCCAATTTTTCTTTCAGTGAAGCAACCTGAACAACAGAATTTTTATTTTAGAATCACATTGGTCAAAGATCCAAGGACTAAATGAATTGGAGAAAAAAGAATTTTATTTTACCTCAATTCTCAAATTCTCTTTCTCTTTGAGGAGAATGTCATAATTAGATTTAAGCTTGTCAAAGCTGGACTTTAAAGAGTCATAATCCTTTTCGAGTTGTTTGTTTTTGAACCGAGCTCTTCGGTTCTGAAACCATATAGCAACTTGACGAGGCTGCAACCCAAGTTCTTTAGCAAGTTGAATCTTTCTTTCTGGTTCAAGCTTATTTTCTAACTCAAAGTTTCTTTCAAGAAACTCAACTTGACAAGCAGAAAGCCGTCTTTTCTTCCCCGGTGGATTAAGGCACGCATCGAAATCTTCATCCCCACTTTCTTCTTTAATAAGGGGATGATGAAAGAATTGAGTATCGATTTTCTCCCCTCCACTACTAACATTCTGAAAATTAACCATAGATTTTGCACCTGCACCACCAAACAGATCATTTTTTTGAGAAATGAAACATAAGAAAAAAGAAAGAAAGGCATTTGCAGAAACCCCATTAATGTGTTGTTCCAAAAAGTGAATCAAACACCGAAAATTACATAAAAAGACAATGGAATAACCAACATAAAGTGAGAATTTGATCAAAGGCTTAGGCTTTAGGCTTTATCTTTTTATAGTTTAAAGGGTTTGTTTGTTGGTTGGTTGGTTGGTTGCTCTGTTCATGAAAGACAGAGCTATATAGAACAAATTCTCCAAGCTAAATTATAGACTTCTACTCTCCTAAAAGAACACCTCACCGAAACAGAAATTTTAGACATAAAAAAATACAAATAAAGAAATAAAGAAAGGAAACTTTCTAGAAAATCAAGCAACCCAGAAAGAAATAGAGCAAAGAAAAGAGACCTACTGGTACTTTAAACGAAAAGAAATAAAGCTAAAAAGCAAGATAAAAATTAGTACCATGAAGTGAGGCAGAAGACGAAGAAGAAGGAGGCATCCAAAGAGAATCACAAGGGAGGGTGTCGTTTTGAAGCAAAACGGTCATGTTAGAAGAAGCATCAGAAGAAACTTTATCACGACCTGCCATAGCTTTTGTTTGTTTTAGTAATTGTGTAGTAACAGTTTCTGTAGGATTTTGTCCTTTGAACACCCGGAGACGAAAGGGGACATAAGGGGTTAAATCAGTAGACTAAAATCGAAGGTTTATGACGAAAGAAGGTAGTAATGAGGATCACAGCAATGTGGAAAGTCTGTGAGTGTAGAAAGCCAACACCCATCACTCAGGAATCAGAAAGCCTCTGCCTTTTCCAACTCTGGGACTTTCAAAATTCTACTAAAAAGCTTCTGCCTATGGAACAGAGAGAGAAAAGAGAGAAGTTTTTATGACAGAGATTAAAGTTGAAAACTTTGAGAGAAAGAGAGAGAGAGAGTGAGAGATCCTTCTCTGTCAAGAAGGGGGTTGATGGGTTTATAAAAAGCTAGGTGAAAGGACATTGTGAGTTTTGCTTTTCTTCTTGGTTCTGACAAGCTTTATTTAATTACTATAATAACCTTTCTATTACTTGTACTCATTCTCCCTCACTCCATACCATGAATTACTAGAAACAAATGTTTTTGGTTTTTTTTTTTTCATTTATTTTAATTCAACTACTAACTTCATAATTTAAATTCAGTCAAAAGAATTATTAAATCATTAGTTAGTTTAAGGGTGTGCATGATTCTTGGGTACCATAATGGAACCAAAAATCATACTGAGTCGAAACCGGTAAAATAATACTTTTATAATAATCGAACTGAAATTGAAATTAAAAAATTATTAAAATGGTACCGTAAAAGTTCTTAAGAAGAACCAACCGAAACCAGAATTAGAACATGAAGGAACCGGATCCAACCGAAACCAAGAACCAGTTGTAATTATAAATAATACTAATATATATATATTAAATGATAATAATATATATTATAAAAAATATTATAATAACTAAACAACACAATATATCTATCATGAAATCTCAAAACTACTTAATTTCAACTGTAAAAATTATAGTTAGTTTAGATGATAAAGTTTTAAATATTATTTTTATTGGTTAAATAATATTTAGAGTTTAAATATAGGTTTCATTGTTAGAATTTATTATTTTTCTTACGAGTTTAAGATAATTTATTTGTTAAATTAGTAATATTTTAAGTATAAGATTTATTTCGAATAAAAATTATAAGGTTCCCAAAACCAAATCTGGACCCAGAACCAAAAAACTGTTAACCATAGAACCAATAACTGAATCGAAACTGAAACAAAAAAAATTAGAAACTAAACCGAAACCGTGGTTCTTGAAAAGGCTCCTCGTTTCAATGGAACCAGTCCATCAATAATTGGAAAGATTTTTACAATGAAACGTCCGGTAACTGTTCCGCACATCCCTAATTTAGTTCATGGATATCATAGTTACATAAATTGGTAATTACTCCTCCGTCTCAAAATGAGAATCTTACTTGCCACATTTTGTTTTGTCAAAATAAGTTATAAGTTTAGATTTTAAAAAGAATAAAAAGTGTTTTTCTTGTTCTAGTCTTCATATAATAAAATTGTAGGCCACCTCTCCTAAAAGGTGACCTATCAATAGGTCACAAAAGAAGTGTTATTCAAAGGTAGCATTTGGAGAGAGATTATTCTCCTTAGTAGAAGTCGCCCTTATACTACATCTGCCCCTAGCTACCTCTACCTCGAAGCCTTCTCCATATTTGAGACCCTCCGAACATAGAGGTCACCCTCATAAAGTTAAGGGGAGGTCGCCCATGCCTAAGCCAAGGGGAGGTCGCCCATGCCTAAGCCAAGGGGAGGTCGCCAATACGACCTCTCTACTGGGCCAAGCTGTTAAGCTTCGAGAATCCGAAGGCCTCATGGGCTCAGAGGCCCAAAGAATCGTATTGGACAAGAGAACGATGGGACCACCCTGAACTCCCTAAATAAGGCCAATGCCTAAACTTAGTCCAGACTAATCACTCTTTAAGACTTTTATTGGTATGGTGAACGTGGACGAAAGGATAGTGAGATCTTCAGATCATCTATTGAACGATGAGTGAAGGAGAGGTTCATAGAGGTACCCAAGATGACCAGGACTATCTACCCATAGATCCCCATTATCCTCCTCCCCCATCCCAGAGGGGTAAGCACCTTGGTACCCTCTAGAGTTGGAACCATACCACCTTTGTACACCCCACCTTCAAACTTTATGTACAGACGCCCAGAGGATAATACCTTCCTCACTCACTCCTTTATGTACAGACGCCCATATGGGGACAGGCACACCTCAATCATACTACCTTAACTCACTCACTCCTTTTCTCCTAAACATTTTGCATCCCACAATAGCCATAACCTCAAACACGACCTCTTCCCAATCCTTCATCCAAGATCAATTACTCGGTCTACTCGCCCAAGTCCTACAGCACAACCCTCAATTGATTAACCTTAGTCAACGGTAGTTGCCTACCCCTCTATCACCCCCACATTGCAGGAGTATCAAGGGATGAGGGTCGCTTGAGGGCCAACCAATGCGACAGCTTGGTAGGTGATAGAGAGGAAGATAGAAAGGTAAGAAGAGATGATAATGAGGGAAGCAACGAAAAGAAAGAAATGTTGGGAAAGAGGAGAGGTCATAAACTAAGTAAATGTCGCTTTGCTAATGGAGGTAGCTTGGAAGCAAATAGGCGACCTGTATCTAAGGACACAAGGACGCATAAAATAAGAGAAGATTGGTATAGTGATGATGAGAAGGCTTATGATGAAGAGTGGAGGCCAAGTAAATGAAAGTGGAATGATGAATGGTAAAGGAATAGTGAGGAACCATACCTAGGGGAGCAGCTCACCAAGTCTAAGTTGGTGGAGTAAATGAAAGACATCTAGAAGGGGGATGATTAGGAAGAACCCTTTCAGGCAGCGTCGCCCTTTTTGTTAAGTATTAAAAAGGCACCTGCTCCTAGGAATTACCATGACTTCATGGTAGCTAGGGGCAACGGATGCTTTAATATGTAAGCATTTTTCAAAAACTCTATCCAAAGATGCTGGTGAATGGTTTCACAAGCTGCCCAGCTGTAGCATCTCCAGTTTTAGAGAGTTGATAAAAAAGATGATCTTAGAATTTAGGGTGAACATCCTTAAGTAGAAGGAGTCTTCAGATTTGAAGTTGATAGTAAGAGGGGATGGTGAGCACGTTGACAAGTTTGTAGAAAGATTCAGAATTGTGGCTCTCTAAGTGAAGGATTTAAATGTCCAGTTAGAGGTGAAGATCATGTAATATAATTGTCAATTTCAGGAGCAAACTGACTCACTATCATTGGATAAGCCTACCTCAATTCAGGCTCTATTGAAACATGGCAAATAAGTATGTTAGAGTGGATACTCAAAGACAGATCTCAAAAGGACCTGGAAAAAAAAGGATGATTATGAAACTTTCTCAAGAATGAAGTCACAGAAAAAGTCTACAGGAGAATACAAGAGAAAGAGAGATAGTTCCCCTCCGAGAAGAAAGGGCCATGGCAGAGGTGGCCAGCATGATGATGGTAAAGGTAAACACTATAGGGAGGTGAAAAAAGCTATTATTATGCTTACCATAAAATAAGAAGAGACGATATTGACAAGTGTATGGATTTGAAGGCAAAAATAGAAAGGATGGCTCAAAATGAAGACCTCAAGAGTTTTGTTGACAATAACAAAGGCCAATAAAGTATGAAGATGGTTTCATAAACAAGCAACCTAATAGACAGGAAGCTATGTGGGATAATAGATATAAAGGAACTAAGGGTTATAAGGAACCTCAGGGTACTATACATTGAAGAATGAGACTTGGCATTGAAAAGAGTTACATCTACCTAAATGCTAATATTTTGCAATCAATACTCTAGTAAAAAGCTATTAAAATAAATTGTGTTTAATTTACACTTAAACAATGATAATTTTTCTCTTAATAAATCAAAGTGTCAACGAATTGCTCCTTATATATATAGGATGTATTATATTAAAGCCATCATTGAGCGACCTCGATTCTCATGTGCTAGGGCTATGAAGATAAAGCCACCATTGAACGACCTAGATCCTCATATGCTAACGCTATGAAGTTAATGCCACAATTGAGCGACCTTGGTCCTCATGTGTTAGGGCTATGAAATCAACACTACCTTTGAGTTACCTTGTTCCTCATGTGCTTAGGCCTAAAAAATTCTCACATAGATGACTCATTCATCAAGAGCCAAAATAGCTCTTTAACGGTACGTACAGCTAGTTCAGTTATAAGCCTAATTCAACATATTCATAATTCGTTCATCAAAATAGCCCATGAATAAGTTTAATTCTATCAAAATTTTCTAAAGTGTGAAAATATGGGTATTATGTTTGAACAAGGGTGATTTACATCCTCGAAGTCATGCTACCATGACCAACTAGGTCCATTTGTAGCCTCCTTTCTTCTTTTTAATCCAATATATTCAACTTTTGCTATAGGAAAGGTCACGATTTTAGGAATTTTATTGTAACTTCTGGCTGGTATGGAGTGTGGCCAAGACATAGAATGACTTGACATTTAGAGGGGGCATTCTTATGTATTCTTATAGTAACCTCTATTAGCCAAGTGTCAAATAAAGGTTGCTACTAATGAGTTGTTTATCATGCTCCCCTCTTTAATAATGCCCTTTTATGGAAGAGATTGTAAGTATCATGTTTTATGAGAGGTCGCCAGTATTTCTCTAATAAACTATTGATGGAGTTTAGCAAGAAAGTGGTTATCTTATGTAAAGATAGTGATATATTCTACGTATTGACGGCCAATACATGAAATGACTTGGTACTTTGGAGGACATCGATGTTATTCTCCTTATTAAAGTTTAGACTACCTCTACCTCCATCTATAAACATTCTCTATATCTGAGACCCTTTGAAAGGAGAGGTCACCCTTATCAAGTTAAGCGGAGGTCGCCCATGTCCAAGCCAAGTGGAGGTCACCTATGCGACCTCTCCACTATGCCAATCTATTGGGCTTTGAGAATCTAAGGCCTCATGGGTTCAGAGGCCAAAGAATCCTATTGGATGAGAGAGCGATGGAACTGCCCTGTACTCTCTATATAAGGCCAACACCTAGCCTCAGTCCAGATTAATACTCTTTGAAACTTTCAAAATTGTATTTATGTACGTAATGAGACTCTTTGAAACTTTCAAAATTGTATTTATGTACGTAATGAATAATAAAATATTCAAATAAATTGAAATGTATTAAGTATATATTTTTTTTCTCTTAATAATAAAGAAAATATAAATGAGACACTTGCTTTAAGACGTATGAAGTATATATGTTATGTATGAAATGGTATAAAATAATAATATAGTAATTGCTCCTTCATTTAAAAATATTACTCATTTATCAATTTGAATCTAAATATTCAGTGGCTTGCCGTTGTGATTTAATATTAAAAACATATGGCTAAATAAAAAATATTACTAATCTATAAAAATTAAAAAAAATTAATTATCAAGATAATTTTAATAAAATAATAAAATATTAATAAAATTAAAATTTTAAAAATACAATTTAAACCATATTATCTATGTAATATGTATAATTTTAGTTTTTTTTTTTAACATTACATTCATAAGAATACATAACAAATTGAGATATAAATGCATCATATTAATACATTATTTGGTTGGGAGTAAGTACAAAGGGGAAGTTCAATTTCCTTAAAAGTTACCAAATTTCCGAAAAAATGAGTGTTTATTTATAAAAATTTTCGAGAATTAGAAAACTCAAGTTTCCTCCCACATGAAAAGTAACTTCACTCCTCCAACCTAAGAGCATCTCCAACACTATCTTGGATTACTAAATTCTAGTTGCTACATAAGCTAAATTGAAAGTTTATAAAAAAAAAAAAAACTCTCTAACGCAACCCTCTATTTAATTTGTGAAGATGACCTATAATATATATTATCCATTCCAACCTCTATTTTCAGATGATCAAATAGACATCGTGACTCAGTATTTTTTATTTTTTCCATTTAAATTTATTTCTGTTTGAGTGTTGTAACCGTATTCTAATCCCTATTTTAGCTATAATTCAAATTTTATTTTTAAATAACTACAAATAATTATTCAATTTAATTGTAGCATGTCTAGCATTGGAGAATCCTTTTAAATAGTTAAATATCTATATCGTAACTTTATCTAAATAATTTAAACAACTTTTGTTAAAGCATGTCAAATCAATCAGAATCCATTGTAGCATTAAAGATACTCTAAGGAAGTGCACTTTATTAATTGTAATCGTAGATAATTTTTAACTTATTCTTATTTTGATATTTAAAAATATTTATTATAGGAATATTTAAGGTATGTTAATATTATATTTTACTAAAAAAATACACTAAATGATATTTATCCATACTTTCTAGAAAATAACTTTTCTATTTTTCAAAAATTTAACTTCCTATAAAGTAGGCAATGTCTAAATAAATTCAAAAACATCTTGAAACTGCTTCACTAAAACTCCTAATTTTTAAGTAGATTCATATTAGCATTTAATTTTACTTCATTAATGTAAAAAAAAAATTATATATGTTGCATTTACTCAAAGATTAAATAAACAATAGTACTATAAATATTCAAGTTAAAGTAAAATTGATTTATTGAATATATTTTTTAGATTTATAATATGATTTTATTTTCAACAGATATTAATTTTTTTTGACTCTCCAGAGTCGGTAGATAATGATATATCATTTAATAATTAATTTATACGATAATCTCCTTTAAAAAAAAATTAATATGTGTTGATACTCCTATTGTGTACATATATTTGAAGACCTGAGGCCAACCTTTAGATTAAAGAAATTGTTATGTGAAAAAATGGTATATTAAAGTAATATATAAAGACATGTTTTTGAAGATGGAATCTTTAAGATTGTGATGATCATTGGATAAGATCATAAATCATGAACATTCATTCCCCTACGTCTTATTTTATACCTAAATCAGAGAATTTCTACCACAGCAAGCAAGGATTTTTTTTTTCTTTTAAAATTAAAATTTCAAATGATTTATACATTTCTTAATGAAAAATATATAAGCCCGACGTATATTTTTCAAAAGTAATTATCATGGATTTTTACCTCAAAAAAAAAAAAAAAAAGAAGAAGGGGATTTTGGACCATCTTAATCCAATTCATATATGTAGGCACAAATTTTATATTGAAAATAGATGATTTATTGGATTATGGAATTGCAGTGATTGATTTAAACATTGTATATAGCTTTGTCAAATTATAGTTATTTGGTATATGTAATTTTTTAAATTCATTTGTAATAATCCTTTCCAATTATTCTTTTTTATTTTTCTAATTTTTGCATAATGCAATGTATTTCTAGTTTGATTTCATATTATTAATATCATCCCATATATATAAATATACAATGCATTTCTAGTTAGGTATATGTAACCTTTCCCACATAGAAACGATACATGCAAAATAGAGGAGGGTCTACATATTTCCTTAATGAGTGACAAAAGGAGCACTCCTTTTTAGTCTTTTGATTATCCATTAATATCTTAATATAGCACATAAAAATTAGGAGAAAAGCTATATATATATTGAACTATAGTCAATATTTTGTGGTGGGGCATTAGTAATTAGATGATTTCAACGTATTTCATTTCATTTTCATCAACTTGGTTTGTAAAGTTTCAATGTCAATTCAAGGCAAAAATTAATTAATGCATATCCAATTTTATATGTATCATCATAATACCAAAATTAGCAAAAACAGGAAGCAAAGAAAAACTGCTTAAACACTTAAGTGTTATAAATAAATTGTGGAGATTTTTTTGGTATAGTGCCTGCCCGATTTTAGTAGTGCATTCATTTTTATACACCTTTTTTGTAGAAACAAGTTTCGATAATGGCAACCATTCCATTAAGTGAACAACCTCAAAACTACTAATCAATCTTACCTTGTTACTCAATTATTTTGATTTTTTATCAAATAATCTCATAAATATTAATTTTTTATAGGTATGATATTTTTTTTTTCTGTTTTGAATTTAAGTTACTAATAATTCACAATGAAATGGATAAATGATATCAAAATTATATAAGCTCAAATAACTTAACAAAAGCTTGTATAAAGCATAAACATAAAGCAAATTGTAATGGCCAAACCCAAAATTTAATTAGAAATTTCCAATTTTAAAATCATACTAGTAGCTGAGCTGCTTAGTTTTGTAATATTAAATTAAATAAAAAAAAGGAGGAGGGTAAAGAAGTAAAAATAGGAAAGAGAGAAGTGATGTAGATGACAACGAGGGAGAGAAAGAGAAGAAGAAAACAAAAGCAACATGTCCAATCCATCACTATCACTTGTATTTATAGAGGTGATGACTCATTACTCTATGAGGTCCCTACCTTTTTCTTTTTTGGAATACTTATATTCTATAGACTGACCTTGTCCTTCCTCTCCTCCGGCACCGTCGGTTTTTTCCGGTTGCCGTATTTTATGGGTTTTTGTGACTTTTTCCTATTTCATATTCATACTAATATTCACTAATTAAAGAAATTGAATTGTTCCTTTATATGTATATTTAGAAAAATGATATGCACAAGCACAACATTTATATTTGATTGTTTATAATTGAAAATGGGTTGTTGTGTAATTGGAATAGCATAATGGTATATTAGAATTAGAGTTCAAAGTTTGACCGATTCAAAACTCACATTGCTTGTGATTATCAGCTGTATTGATATATGCTGCCTTAGATGAAGAATAACAAAACGTTCCAAATATAAATTATACACTATTCATATTTTGATTCTAAAATGATTGTGACATTCACTCCTATAGTTTCTTTTTAGAATAGTCCTCTATAGTTTTTTTATTGAAATTTATAGAGGTGGTCCAACGGTGATTAGAATCCGTGTTATGTAAAAACAAACCGAACTGATGCTTAAAATTTTAAGAATTACTGAACTAAAATTTGGTTTTTTGAAATAAATTAAATTGAAATGCGACATCAGAGAGTTGGTTCTTGGTTGTAATAATGCTTACCACTTCTAGTTGTGTTTTTATGGATTTACAAGTTGTAATTTATGCTTTTTTACTCTGTGGATGTTTTTGAGCTTACTTCTGTTTTTTTGGATTTTTTACATTTGATTTTCACCAATACCAATAAAATTAATTTTTCACCGATACCAAAACAGAAATAATAATAAATAATTATTAATCTTTTAAAAAACTTACTTTTTCACCAATATCAATAAAATAATAATAATAAACAATTACAAAACTTACTATAAATAAAAATATAAACAATTCAAAAAAAAATTAAAAAATAAAAACATAAAGAAGCTAAAAAAAGGGATGTAATATTATTTAAAATTGTAAGTTTTTTTTTCCTTTTTTACTTAGGCGTGTCAAATGTTTGTTTTCTTTTGTTTCAAAACAACCTTATACGCTATAGTGAGATCGTCCCTTTCATTTACTAGTCTTACTGTGTATCAAACTCTATTTCAGTGAAACTACTTCCTCTCTTCCCTTGACGATGAATCAGTCCTATGAGATTTTTTTTAAAAAAAGACTATAGTATTAATATCTGACACTTGCAGTTTAAAATAAATAAATTAAATTTTGTAGAGCTATTAAAATATGGACTTATTTTCCATTATAGATTAAAAGGACAATTATAAATTGAGTATATTTTAAAATAATACTATGATACTATTTCTTTTTATAATATACTCCAATTTTCAGAGCCTTGTACTTCCACCGTGATTGCTCCAAACGATCACCGGGGAGTTTCTCAAAATTTATGATTTTTAACTTATAATGTATAATTGTTTTTTAGATTATTAAACGTGTCTATTCGTTGAGTTTAAAAATTGTTTTGATCAAATGTGAGAAACACCTTCCTAATCTTTTTCATGAGAGGATGATCACTAATATTTGTTTTTTAATCGAACTAATATTTTTATTTATTATCAAAAATCTGATTAGTGATTTAGTTGACCGTTATTACAGTTAAAAAAATTATCTCTGGGATAATAAAAAAAAAAAAAGGTTATCTTCGGTTTGCCTTAAGCCTAACACACACCTCCACGTCCACGAACTCATGATTCTCGTCATGGACGTCGGATTTCTACGGGGACCCACGCACCCCGTCATATCGGGCGACTGGACCCCACTACAACGTCCAATGCTTTGGGTTTTCCCCATCCACGTATTGCCTTCACTTTTCAAAATTTGAACTTGTAGATGAATTTCTAACGTGCGAAAATTAACATATGCTTACCTAACTAAATTTTGCAAGTTGTGGAATTTAAATTTCTAGAATCGTCCATTCTCAAATAGCTCTAGCCTATGCTTACGATAGAAAAAACTTAGTATTATGTTCTTTTTTTTTACCAAACTTAGTATTATGTTCATACTGAGTGTAATCATTTATTTGGATTACATTTTATAAATACTCAATTATGTAAAGTTATTTTTCCTTTGAAAAAATAATTAAAAGTTTTAATAATCAAAATTAGTACCAATGAAAATAGTTTTGGGCTAACAATTTTTTATCTAGAAATTCAGATGTGAAATAAAACTATGTTAGCAAATTAATAAAATAAAAAATAATTTATTAGCCAACATTATACCATTAAACATATCATATTTAATATCTTTTCCAAAAAAAAAGAAATTATATATATATATATATATATATATATATATATACTAGAAAGTGCTGAGTACTTAATTTTTAAAATTTTATACTATTTACTTCTTATAAAATATTAAAAATTAGTATTTACTACTATTTCCCTTTAAATAGCTAATCATATACATTAGAAGATATCAAAAAATCTCTACAATAAAACTCCATAAATGAAAAGTAAATCAATGATATCCACTTTATGATATGAAAACCACTTAAAAGGATGGATGTATTGACAGAGATTAGACATTTTTGTTCTATAATAAATTGATAATTGTAGTCTTATTGTAGTAATTTATAAAAAAAAAGAATTTCAAACACCATAATCAGTAATAACAATGGATTAGAAGTGAAGAGAAAAGAAGATGCATTGAACATTAACAATCACGACAGAAATGGTTGGAAATAGAAAGTGTGGTGTAGTTAAATGCCCATTGTTTTGCGTAAAAGAAAGCAGAAACTGCTCTAATAAACGTTATCAAAGTCAAGGATTTTGAAACCTTAATTTACCACCTGTGTGATTTGTTGACTATTTCCCCTTTTTCTTTTGTCAAAATTAAGTTCTTTTAGTAATCAGTAACATGATATGATAAGTATTTAAATAGAAAAATTGAAATTAAATGTATAGATTTTGGTAATTAAAGATCATAATTAACGAGAGCTGTGTGATGATCTTGCTAAAAAAAGCTGTGTGATTATTTCAATGGTTATATATATATGATGAATCATGAATTTAGGAAAGGACATGTATAAGAGAGATGGTAAAAGCTTCACAAGATTGGCCAAAACTGGAATAAAAAACTCTGAATCAGCTTTTACTAAAGAATACCAGGAAAAAGAAATGCATATGGGGGATGATGGAATTTGAGATTTCACAAGATCACTTGCATTTGTCTCACTATTTATGTTTAATAGACATTAACTCTTGCAGTGAAAAAAAGAAAGAGTTTAGGTATACATATATGGCCTATTTTTGTTTGAGTTGAACAAATTCCATAGAGTGATTATGTCTCCCACATGGATATAAGTATGTACTATTCAACTGTAACTCCTAAACATCCAACTCATATATTCTCATTTGGGTCTTATGGTTTTTGACAATAATATTATCTATTTTATGGAGAATATTTATTTATATATATATATTTTCGAACTTCAAATCAAATACCCATCTTAAAATAAAAATCAATGTATGAAATAAAGGGGAAAAAAAAAAGGAATCTTGTGTTTGAATCAATTCCTAACACTGATCCTTTCCTTAATTCTACAAGAAAGACAGTTTGATTCAATGCCTCATAATAGAGGATGCCTCGTACTGGTGGCTGCTCCTAGTAGGCCATAACATGAAAGCCGTAGGCTTCCCATAAATATGGGTTCACCTATCCTGTAGCCCAATTGTTTGGACTCTACCCAAAAAAGAGCTGTGGGCCAAGATGTTCATTTGTATGGGTTTGATGGGCCAACTATTTTTTTTTTATCATAGAAGTTTAGAAATATTAAAGTTTACAATTTTCATTTTTCTCAAAACAAAAAAGTTTCCAAGTTTCATACGAATCACTTCCCTCTTCTTCTTCTTCAAAAATCATACCTCTGTTTTTTTTTATTCTTTACATTTCAAACAGCATGATTAGATTCAAGTTTGGTGTTAATAGTTTAATGGGTTAGTTTAGGTAGATTAAAGTATGTTTAGGTTATCCAACCCATCAAACTATCAATATCAAACTTCAATCTAATCACGCTGTTTGAAATGTAAAGAATAAAAAAAATACGGACATAGTAAATAAATAAATATCTGATGAAATTATTTCACAAGTTAATGCAAAAATAAATTTGTTTTTCTTAATATATTTATCATACAAAAAGTCGAATTATATAAAGAGTATTATCTTTTTAGGGAAAATTGAATTTTAATATCACATATGTAAGTATTATTAATAATTAGTTCAAAGCTTTAAAGATTATACAATTAAAAGAGGTGGTAGTTAGTATAGTTCACCCATATGTGTTTCTGGGTTTTCTATTTTTTACATATTCTCACTTCACTTGGCGTCCATTTCAATTTCATCTAATTACAAAATTTCTGTGTTTGTATCATTTTATGGACCCACAAATGAATGGCTTTTTCGACTTATTCTTGTGAAATAAAGAACCAAATAAATTGATTGCTCACATGCGCCTGTCTTTCTACTGATTTTAAAGGATGAAAATGTAAATGCACTTTTTGACTTGAGAAGCATTGAGGAGTAAAATGAAATTAGTTTATTTTTATTGAGTGTCCCTATATTTATGTGTACAACTCATTAAATAAGAATTACAAATCAAATATCTAATTCCATTATATGTATTGTATCACCCCTCTATTATAAATGGAATATACACTTAGCTTGCGAGAAATAGTTCTAAAAGTTATCCTTAGACTTTTAGTGAAAAGTCAGTCGGCCCCTTAAATTTTGTGAATGTCAACATATGCATCTCAACTTTCAAATTTTTAACTACAACACACCTATTTTTACATTTGATACAAATTTTAAACAAAAAAGAAAAAAGCGTGCATATGTTAACAAAATCGAAAATTGGGGTGTGCAGTTTTTATAAAATTGAAAGTTAAGGTGTATATTTTTTATAAAATGGAAAATTGAAGTGCGTGGTGGACTTTTGCAAATTTTAAGGAGCCAATTGACTTTTCTTTAAAACTTTAGGAGTTAAAATTAGGACGTAATCCCTGACTGTTTACTCCAATGGTTAATGAAATTTAATTTTCTTTAAAAAAGAAATTAATCATTTTACTCGAAATTAAGTTCTAGTTGAGATTAATCCATTTCTTTTCTTGTCTTATTGTGATGGAAAATAATTTCCATTATTCTTTTTTCGTAAATTTTATCGGCCCAAACTAAAAGCTTTGTAAGTAAAGTTTGTATAGGGTATAAACAATCAAAATCAAACTGTTTCCATGTGAACGTATAGTTTATTTCATAATTCGTAACTTTAATATCATTTTCAAGTCACATGCTACTTATTCACAACACGTATAATTCTTCATGAATTAAATCAAGTGGCCATTGATTTGATTTACTTATTTATGTTTTATTAATGGAAGGACGGAGATGGTTAAGGTGCAAGGGTAATGAAAAATTGAAGGACATATATGTAATAAGGATTGTGATTGTTCCAAATTAGTTTAAATTATTTTTATTTATAAGATTGAAACCTGTTTATTATAAGTTCAAATTAATAAGGAGCAAGCTTCACCCAGTTGGTTAAGGCGATGGACTTCTTCCGATACAGCCCGGTTTGACTCCTACCTCCCCTTTACTTTAGATTATGATAAATTTAGAGATATCTATATAAAAAAAAAAGGTCCAAATTAATAATAAGTAATCAATTTAACTAATTGAATTGATATTCATCTCTACTCATTTACTTTTCTCCTTAAGGATTTGCTACTATATATGTATAGTGATTTAATTAGGGTTGGTGTAATTTCAAAGTATATATATTAAGTATGAAATTAATTTCCTTTAGGTTGTCTTTTTCATGAATAATTTTTTAGAATAAAAATCTCTGATCTTAAAAATATTCCATAAATTTGATCATCTCAAAGACTGAATTGTGGAGATAATTTTATTGATGAGGTAATGTCTTTTAAAATTCAATGTTCTTCTGAACATGTGAGTAATAGTATGAAACCGAAAACAATGAAAGGGAAAAAAAGAAATATATATGAAGATCTAGTCATTGTCAAGCCAAGATTTTTGGCAACTAATTTGCAATTAGAAGTCAAAAGATATGGTTGGATAAGAAGGTGCTTATTAAGAACTTGATTAATGGAAGCATCGAATCGAATGATTCAATGCACCAATATTTATATTACTATAAAGATAGTTTTTGACATGACATGATCATGATAAATGTGTGTTTTATTCATATTTATTTTTTTCTTATTACAGTAATTAAACTAATCAATATATGTTTATTATTCTTAGGCAATGTGAGCTAAAGCATCTTCCAATATGATGCAGGAAGAAAATCATGAATTGGATTAAGAATGTTTAAACTCCATTTATGAGTTTAAACATTGTTGTGTGATTGGATAAAAGGACAAACAAAAACGATAAACGATCTTGAAAGAAAAGCAAAGTTAAATTCTTATTGAAAAATAATTAAAGTCAAATCATCCATTAAACAGCAAATAAAGGCCTATTTATAATAGCCAGCAACCCTAATCCGAAATCTAATAGGAATAGGAAAAAAAAATGTAAATTGGTCCCTAAAATAAGAAAAACGCAAAATAGACCCCTTAAACAGTTGATTTGGGCCCTAAAGTTTGCAACACGGCTTACAGCCTCTTGTTTCACTTTTCAAAATTGTCCGTCTCACGAAATTTTTTTCGAAAAGCTATTATGGTCTTGAACGAACTCTGTATGCAAAAATTAGGCTTTTTTTTTTTCATCCGGCAGCAAATCTTGAAGCGGTCAAGGTCTTCCATGAAATCCAGCGCTAGCTGCATTGCATCACAATCACATTAAACCAAATGCTAGTCTATCTTAGCACTTTTAAAAACAGTTTTTGTTTCAAGTTAATAATAATAACAATAACATTATTATTTTTATTATTATTATTACAGGAATCCAATTCTTTTTAAACCAAAATTTCTTAATCAAACAATATGAAGAGGATATTTTGAGTTCAAAAATCAAACAGCAGCCGCCAGTGTAATTATCAAAATTCAAATGAAAATTAGAATCTTAATTGCCTGAGTTAGTACGTAAAAGGTCACATATGAACTTGAGTAGGAGGTGCATGGGACGGGTCCCTTCAGTTGAAAATTTTGTCCTTGGTAATATGAATGAGGACATTTGCAATCGAATCGGTAAAGTCTAAATCAATTCACCCTTTAAAGACGTACAAGCAATTATAGTTACCAACTTTCCAATTTTATGAAATCAACTTCATAATTTTTTTTTTAATTTTCATTGTTCCTTTCAGTCATTTTATTTTCCATTTTTAGCGTCATTCTCATAATTTTAATATCTGCGTTATTTTTCAAAGGGAAGTACATTTCATTAGATTTAACTATAAAAGTCAGACAAATGATTGGAAATTGTTAGTAAAGATAAAAATTTAAAGGAAATATAACAAATTAAGAGGGTAAACTTATCAATTAGGGGTTTAAGTCATTTTGTGTACAATACTGCAATGTAATACCAACTTATGATAAAATATTAAACTATTATACATCTAATTAGTTTGGTGTATGTGAACCTCATATATCGATCGAGTGTAGAGAATAATTTTCGACCTCATTAAAAGTTCAGTTATCAAGTTTTTCAACATGGCGCATCCACCATCGAATTTGATCATCATGCCATTCAATAACTACTACTATTATAAATTTTTAAGAATTTCAGCAACCTTTTTGATAAATTTTTCCGTTTAACAACCTAATAAATTTTGTTATTTTTATCCACACATGCTCAACAAAATAATACAAAAAAAAAAAAAAGTAAAAATAAAATTTTGCAATGTTGGATTTGTGTACATAGAACATGGACGATTATATGCACTGAATTAAGACAAATATTTAATTTATTTTGTATACAAGTGAGGTAGTCACTATTCGTTGACATTAGGAGATTGAAGAGGTAATGCTACATCAGCAAATACCATAATAATGTAAGCGGTATTATATATGTTGTTGCATTGCATGAACCCAAATGTAATACTATGATTATTTGGTTGTACGAATTTCAAATTCCATGTGTTTTGCAAAATGGCTCAACATGTATTAGTATTCCCACTCTTGAAAGCTACTTCCAACCTACTTCGGTTTACCTCTTTCCTACTTCTTACTTCTTCTTCCCTTCTATTCCTTAACTGGCAAATTTTACATTTTCCAATTATTCCAACTTCTGCTTCCACTTTCCCACTTTTTAGATTCTTTTTCTCAGTGTTAATTACATAATCATAATTAATTATAATAATTTATTCATTAGTAAATTTAAAACAGTAAACAATTCGTAAAATTCAATTGAGATGTTCACAACGAAATCAATTTTTAATGTAAGTTTAGTTGTTAGTTTTTATTATATTTATTTATAAAAAGTTAAAAGTTACATAAGTTAATTTTTAATAAAACGCTATTTTTAATAAACGACTAAAAGTTATATTTTTTCCGACTCTATTTGAAAATAATAAAAAACTAATTCAAAAACTATTGCGAAAGTAATAAATGTAATTATTTCCTTTATTTTTGTTGAGAAGAGAGGTGGCATGAGAGATTAGATGGTCCCAAATTGACAAACGAGAATCAAGGATTAGCATGAAATTGCACACTTCATTTATAGACTGCTAAATAAACTAGTAAAGTCAATGGTGATTAATTTATTTATTTTTTTATACTTGTTCTAAAAGTCGCAAATTCAAAGCAATATTTTGTTTTACCAGCCTAACATGTGACGTCGACTCTTCTAATTTCTTCTTAAAGGCTTAAAACAGAAGCCAAATATCTGCATTATATTTAGTTTATGCCAAGTTTATTTTTGGAAAAAAATAATTTTATACCAAGCTACTATGTGATCAAAGTTGATGTTAAGCACCAAACATTGTTTCAAATGATAAATTCAACAAAATGTGTTTCTTTCTCATTACATTTGATTATTTTCTTTAATTCAGTATATGCTGTATTAGGAAGATAAGTGTTTAGTAAGGGATAGTTTAGTAATAGTAGTTTGGGGGCAAGTTTGTAATTGCCTAAATATCATTGTGTATAAATAAGGCACTATATGCTAATAATATTTTGAGAGTGTTTTATTAAAATTCCATTTTTAATATGCTGGTTATAAGTTATGTAGATATTGTCATGTGTTAATTTGTTAATTTTAAATAAATTTGGGTGCTAAAATGGTTTGCAATATTTCAGATGTTAAATTGATTGCTCACAATCAGTAGGATAGCATTATGTAAATCATTGAAATATCAAGTCTTAGGTTATGACCTAAGCCATATACAAATATTAGAACACTGGTGGCTTAATATATAAATTAAAACATGATATTTCTATGATTTTTCGAATGACACCATAATTTTATGAATGATTAATTTAATACTTAAAATATATAATAACAATCAATAGCACCTGAAAGTAAATGTAATTTAATATCTAGGTTTTAAGCCTTGTAGACACACTAAATATTAATTCGTTAATTTTTAACAACTTTAGAAGCTAAATGGTGACTTGCAAAACTTCAAATATTAAATAAACTAACATCTTACAGATAACCAACAAGAATATACTCTGAAACACAATTACAAATTACGGACAATATTTGATTTGTGTTAACCATTTGATTGTTTTCTTAAATTGTTAATTCTGTTTATTATTATTATTATTATTGTTATTTTAAAGAAGTTACTAATTAATAACCAAGATTATTACAGATCCCTTTATCTATTATCATGTCCACTAATTACGCCACTCAACAAAGGCAAAAGTCATGAAAATTAATTTGTTATCTTCGATTGTACAAAATACATATAGCACTTTTAATGGACAAAAATAAAAAGTAAAACTTGTATACTAAAATTAAACAAAAAGATAAAAAGTACTGTAATCCATTAACCCACAGTTAATCGAAAACTACTTTAATTTTACAAAAAGCAAGTTGAAGGAGGAATAAGAATTTGAGCAGTGAATTTGAACCTTAGGTGTATTTTCAGTTAAGGCTGTATTTAGTGTAAACCACCAAAACTAAACATAAGAGGGAATATTTGAATGGCTCAAACATTCTTTCTTATATTTAATTAATGGCTATGATAAGGATATGTTTCAGTTCTATTTTATCAGGATACTGAATTTTCAGTTTTCGGTCTTCGTTTGGATTCTTGAAAGCAACTTGTTTCTTCTTCTCCATATTCAACAATGTTTTCAGATGCTCTTCTCATCTCTGCAACTTGCAACTATATTACTATATATTCCTTTCTCAATAACCACCTTTAACTTCTTTTGCTCTAACGCACGAAAAAGAAAAAGTGTTAAAAGAAATGGCATCGGCTAAACTCATTCGGTTAATGATTAACTTGGCTAATTTATTAGGACTGGACTTGATCTCTTGGACTTACCAACATTAAACGACTGATATTAACAAAACGATTAACTTAGTTAATTTATAGTATTCTATAAGTTTTAGTTGTATGATATTTTTATTCAATATGAGTTTCTAATAAGCTCAAACTAAAAAGTTGAGTTCATTTAAACAATTTGATTAGGCTAATTAATAATTCTTTAACAAATATCCTAAGACAAATAATCAATCAAAATCATTAAGCAACAGTCCCAAAAAAAAAAAAAAAGGATCAAAACCAACAATTAAGTAATGTATTTTGAATATCTCCGAAAACCAACTTTTGTAGTGTTTTAATAATGCATTAATTTATTATTAGTAAATATATATTTTTTTTTATAGAATTATTAGTAAAATTTTGTCCTCTAACTTAATTTTAAATTCCAATACCAAACTTTGTACTAAAAAATGCAATCGTGTTAAGCCTTAAGGCCTCTCATTGTCTCACTTCCCTCCAAAATGTTAATGTGTATGTGTTTTGCCTCACCTTCACTCCAAACCTCTTATCATCTCTCTCTCTTTTTTCTTTTTTCCTTTTTTTAAATAGGACCCCCTTATCATCTTAATAATTAATCAATCCGTTTCATAAAAATTAAACCACTTTCTTATAAGTTACTATAACACATCATTTAAGGAAGAATACATTTTTTTTATAACCAATTTTTAGTTAAATTCAGATTAATACCTTTAACTTAAAGTACTTAGAAAAACTCACTTTCCTTATTTGTGTTTTGGAATTCCTAGAACCAATGTTGGATCTGGTCTTTTTTTTTTTTTTTAACGAAAATTTTGGATCTTGTATCAGTACATGTTCTTAGGAAGTGTGTTTAATATGTATATGATATTGGTAAATATTGATTGCATTTAACATCATCCTTATTACTAACAATACTGTATTTTCTCTCCTTTTATGTTTGTGTTTTTATTTTTGACAATCTCAAATGAAATATGCACACTTAATTTGTTAAATGCAATGGCTTTGGGTGGTGACTGTGCCCCTTTTTATGTTTTATGAGAAACAAATTTATTTCGTTAGGCCACAAACAATAAATCTTCTATTGAAAACTCTATGTTACCTATCTTTTGAAAATATTACCACGTAGGTTTCCATTTTTTCAATTAAAAAAAAGGTTGTGGTGTACATGTATTGTATGGGTTGGAGTATTTCATAATCATGGTCTAAATTTCTGAAGCTAACACTCAATGGTTGAGCGTCACATATAGAAATAGAAGGTTACAACTGTCAATGGAGTTGGCAAAACTGTTACGCAAATTCCAACAGTTTGCAAATAAATTGGACTAGAAAATTGAGAGTAGTAAGGTACGTAAAGGTTGGATTTTTATCTCTATTCATCCTCCCTAAATTCTCTCACACAAAGATACAAAATAAGAAGGAAATTTTGATAATAATAGTATTAGACAAATAATCAAATTGTTAAAAAAGACTATATATATATATATATATATATTTTTTTTTTTTTTATCATAGGAGACTATAATATAATTATTTTTTATCATTCCATATAAACAAATAATACGTTACGTTTTAATTTTATTTTTCTAGCACAAAATTTCATAAGTGATATTGAATTCTTTCCATATTATCAATCATTGGTGGGTATTTATTTTATCCGAATTTATAAATAACAACATAGTAGTTTATAGTAATTATTTGATAGAAAAGAGAAAAAAAAAGAAAGAAAGTAGCAATCATAGAAGATTTGAATAATCTTTAGCGATGGGCATTGGCGTGCATGACCCGAGAAGGCACGTGACGGTCAAAAACTTAAATTTTGAAAAAAAAATTTTGAATATGACCCGACCCAACAAGCTTATCCAAATGGATTTGCAGGAAAAATAACCAACTGTTGTCGCCGTATACTGATAAACGGGGTTGTTTGGTGGATTTATGAGTTATTAAGGCCGTACTTGCGTGGGTATACTCCTCGTTCATGAATTTCACTTTAATATGATGGTACAAGTAGGCACAGTTTATAAATGGTGCTAACATCATTTTTTTTTTTAAAAGAAATTCATCCATTTTGATTTTTTTTAACATGGATATTTCTATCTCTAGCCTATACTAAAAGAAAATTGGAAGTCGAGCCTAGTAGCGCAGGCTCATAAATTTCGAGCGGGGCATTAAATTATATTTCTTCAGTTGAGGAAGTATATATTGCGGATAATACTCCTCTCCCTAGTCAAAGGGAGTTAGCTTAGTGAATATATTCATATCTGATACAATCAGATCTTTGGGATTTCCATAACTGATTATTTTTGTATTTGTATCTTGTAAAGCTATATATTTGTAAGC